>JAZAVI010000473.1:0-30270 GCA_036326025.1 Chrosomus eos
TGTCTTTTTCAAATGCTGCTTTCACTTGTTATTAATAACCAGATTAACTTTATTTCTGTCAGAAGCTCTTATTGAGAATTAACAGGTTTTGGTGTTGACAATTCATTGAATGTTTAATTTAAAGTCACCAGAATCGTGATAAGTGTCAGCTTTAATTGGGTTCTTGACCCTGGACTCTTTAACATTAGTTTTCTCTGGTTGCTATAAATGTGAGTTTATTTAAACACGTATGAAATAGCTGAAATAATCATGGGAATAATATGCTCAGGTGATAATATTATCATCATGGACATGTAAGATTATTAGGCTCAGCAAGGGTTTAATATTTGAAAGAGGATTGTAATATTTATACGATGATTTTTAAAAAGATAAGCATATTGCAATTAACTTTTACTTAATTTTTAAAACACAATTCATAGAGAGCCTTACAGTCTAAGGTATCAGACAGACTTCAAGAATCAGCATATGAATCTCAACAATGGTGACAAATGAAAAGCTTCATGCTGCAATGCATTCTGGGTGCCACCATAGTACAAATCTCACCCATGACTCCCAGCATGCATTGCAGCATGAAGCTTTTTTTTTTTGTCACCATTTTTGAGATTAATACGCTGATTCTTGAGGTCTGTGTTTGACTTCTTTTTGCTGCAGATTAAAATTATCAGAAAACTTTTTTATTCTTATTCTGCACTACTGGATAGCATGGTGTAGTGTGACAAGAGTGTTATAACTAACAGCACATAAAATAATAAATGTGCACCATCCATATACTCAATCTGATCAACACTTGCTGATTATGACATCATCAAGCAACATCTGATCATATTTTCTCTCACTACAACGAATTGTAATATATGACAATACTGTTAAAGCAGCCAGAGAAACACTAAAAGAAGAGTGAAGGGTCAAGAGCTCAAATAAAGGAGCCATTAATCACGATTCTGGTGACTTCAAATAAAACATTCAATGTAACATCAACATCTAAAGCTCAGTTAATTCTCAATAAGAGCTTGTCTATGTAGATCAATGATGTCTAAACCATCCAAATGTTCAAACAAACTCTTTATTAAAGTCACTGGACTACATAAACACAAGTTAACAATACGTTTCAGTGTTCATCCAAACACTCAGTTGTAAAAACACAGGAAGTAACTCTGGCAAATACACACCTACAGTCACATGTGACACATATCTGACACAAGTTGTGTAACTATAACACATTAGTGTGTAAAAGGTTTCAACACACTTCTGTGTAAGAGGAATAACACATTAGTTGTGTTAAAGGTAATACAAAATGTGTAGTCCTTATAAACACAGAGGTGTGTTAAGATATAACACAGGTTGTGTGTTAAATTTGACACAACATGTGTTGTCCCTGAGCACACACACTACATGTGTTAAAATCTACACAACATGTGTTGTCCCTGAGCGACAACACTACATGTGTTAAAATCTACACAACATGTGTTGTCCCTGAGCTGATTCAGCACATGTGTTAAAATCTACACAACATGTGTAATAGTTTTATAAGAGCGCGCCGACACTCACCATCACTGTGATTGGTATAAAGTGTTTGCTATGTTCTCAAACAAACAGGCCAGTGTAAATACACGTTATTTATATACAATATTTTGTCAGTTGCTACATTTTAATTAAATTCAAAGTGCAAACTCTGTTAACTGTTATTTCTCATCGACTTTTGTCAAAAGCAGCATTATCAATTATGGGTTGAAGCATGAATAACTGAATAATGTCCAGTACAGTGAGTCAGTACAATGTGTGTATTAAAATGACTTGTACATTTATTGTGTTAAATTTGACACAACATGTGTTGTCCCTGAGCACACTCACTATGTGTGTTAAAACTGACACAACACATCTCTTTTTAGAGTGTACATTTTTAATTCCACATTAATCCATCAAAACACAAGTTAACACATCTTTGTGTAAAAATAACACATCTTTGTGTTGACCTAGTTGACACAATAGATGTGTTAAAGAAAGGGACACATAAGTTGTGTCAAATTTGACACAATATGTGTTGTCCCTGAGCTGATTCAGCACATGTGTTAAAATTTAACACATTATGTGTTGTTTTTAACACATCTGTTCTAAGAGTGTACGCGCTGATAGCTGATTGGCGCACACGTCAGAGGCGTGTTGAAGAGGAACCGAGGTTACGATAGTAACTGAGTATGTTTTTGTAGTTTACACGAACTACAAAACTTCCACTTTGAAACCTGTTTTTCAAAGTTTGCGTTTTCAGGCCCCCAAAAAGCCGTTGTCATGTAAATAAATGCCCAAAATGCATAATAAGTTTCCTAATTTTAGTTGAAAAACGGTGTGTCGTGTAAAGAGTGATATCCCTCTCATTCATTAACAGTCACTCACACAAACTCACCTGCTTCTCTTCAGTGTTGATAATGATCAGATCAGCTCCTCGATCTCTGCAGTATTTCCTGCTCTCAGACCAGCTCTTCGGCTCACTGGACATGAACAAACATACAGGACCACACAGATTTCCTAACAGAAACCCAATTTTTAAAAAGGGATTAAGATTAAAATTATGGGAAAATAATCTACTTAAAAACAGATTCGTACTGACCTTGTTTAGATTTTTCCTTCTTTAGTTCTTCACTCAAAGAAGTGACTCTGGTCTCTAACTCCAGTTTCTTTTGACTCAAAGCATCAAAACTTCCCTGTAACTGACTTTTCTCAGCACTGAGATCATTGACTCTGGTCTCCAGCTCCAGTTTCTTTTGACTCAAAGAGTTGAAGTTGTTGTTCAGTTGGTCTTTTTCAGTCATTAGATCAGTGTAATTGTCCTGCAAGCTGTTGATAGTGTGATTGAACTCTTCAACTGTGTTCTTGTAACTCTTTAACAGGTCTCTCTCTGCTGTGATGGTGATGTGCTGCAGTGGGATGAAGACCAGCAGAAGAACACAAATGAGCCCGAGACACACTGTCATCAACACCAAACACCTGCTTCCTCCTGACAAACACAAAGAAAACACACACATATCAGTTAACAACAATTCATGCAATATTATTAGATAACATTTCAAATCAACCTTTGTAAGTAATTGTGTTTTTGTTAGATAAATTATAGTTTTTAAAAAAAGAATGTTCTTTTGTAATGTTCGCTAAAATATGGAACATTTCATATAAAATCAGAAGCAATTACAATTTTTATACAGAAAAGAATGATTGAAACTTTACGTAACATTTCTCATCCGCTCAAACATTAGCGTCACCATCTCTGCGTCAAATGAAACTTTCCTCTTACTTTGCTTTCGATCTTTTACTTCATCCTTGCTGCGATTCTGTGTTGGAGTTCTCGATCTATTATTAATATTTCTGCATACATAAAAGGTCCCGGATTCCATTATTTTCTCAAACTTACAGTAAAGTATAGTACAGTATGTGTTCACAGATGAGGTGTGGTCTGTAAGATGTGTGCCGTGTTTTTAAATAGTACCAACACAGGAAGTGGTTTTTATTAGTTCAGACACAGATACAGCTCAATCATCACTCCATTATTCACTTAATTATCTCATTAACTTTAACACTGCTTCAGTGTTCATTTAACACAATCCTCAGAGTTTATATAATTCACACTCTCAGTGTTAATTTAACACTGGGTATTTTGCTGTGTACCAAAATGTATGTCCCTTCTTACAGAATATTAATCGATCAGTGTTTTTCAACAGAGCATCTTAGTTGGCTAGAAACAATTGCTATAGAGAGGAGTATTTTGCTAAATATGTGAACAATTTTACATTTTATTATATTTTACTTTTATCATTAAAATATTATAATGTTGTTATTATAATAAAAAAAATGCATTATATATACGTACAGAACGTCGTACAGACATGTTTGTTGGCTCGTATGCAAACATGTACCACACCCTAGCAACTGAGTGGCGAGTTTTGCCACTGCAAGCACCACTTCACATTTTCTTCAGGAAATGTACATTCTAGTTTGAGTTGTAATTTTCACCTTTAATGAAAATACCAGCTGACAGGGCTCTCTGTATATTTACAGCATTAGGCGAGATTTTTTTTCTAGAGAAAATTTTACATTTATCTACTACCTAATATTTATCCTGATGAATAAATATTGAATCAAGATCGGAATCAAATCACAATAATTTAATTGAATTGAAATCGTGAAATTTGTGTCAAGCAATAATAAAAACAGTGGCCTACAGTACCAGTCATTGTATCATGTAAACATTGTATCATATTATCACTAAACTTAGTCAACATCAGTCACCATCATTACCACTCAAAACTCAAATGTTGTCAGCCCTGGTCACACCATTAAAAACATCATCTGCAACATCATCTCTGCTTTAAAGTAATTTTCTGCTTACTGCTCTTTTCATCTTTTCCTTCATCCTGGCTGTGATTCAGTGTTCGACGTCTAGTTGTGTTCCTAATATCTCTGCGTTCAACATTTTGATAAATGTCCTCGAAATCCATTATTCGCTGTGTCTGACAGTACGTCTTCACAGATGAGGTGTGATCTTTAGAATGATGACTAGTGTTTTTAAAGTAGTGTTAAACCTAAATGGGAAGTGGTGTCATTTCACACGGTCCTTCGACACGAATAAAGACTTTCAGTCCAACTTAAAACCTCCCTGCAGACTCATACTACTGTGTTTGTGTATTGTACATTCAAAATGTTATCCAACAAGAGGAATCTGTGAGTACTCAAATAAACTCAAACAGACTTAAACAGGCCAAACTGGACCTTTGTATTGATGATGCAGAAACAGCAGAAAGTGCCTGAATCTGATGTTTCTGTTCCTCTCTGATCACTTCAGTCTGATAAACCTGCTCTCTGCTGCCCCTGCTGGACTGGAGCAAATATAGCCATAGTGCAATAAACAGATACACAAGAATGACATATGAAATAAATAAATAAAAATACTGTTTACTATAGTGATAATGGTTATTGACTTTAATTCAAAGTGAAATTAAAGCAATACAACTCAAAAGTAGTTTCACAGACACTCAATATCAGAATAACTGGGAGTATCTAGGAGACTTTAAACATCTATGTTTTACTGTGATTTGCACCTCAACACTTCAGACCAGCAAATGAGACACATAATAACAGCCAGAAGAAGGTTATGTTGGCATAGATCTGCTTGTGATGGAGCAAAGTGAGCCACACTCTAAGATTACCCAGTTCACACTCCTGATGTTTATTATAGTAATACTTTTTTGTTGTTGACAGTTGTAATTTTTTCTATTATGTGAATTTCCATTTATGGTTTTGTTAGTTACAAAATAGCCTAGTATAAAATGATACTGATATCATAAAAGCAGTAACTAATTACAGTAGCAGACTGTTTAAAAGACAAGAATCGTATTAAAAAAATAATAATAAGAGTGATGATTCCATAAAATAATACAATTAAAAACATGAGAAGACGGGATGAACCCTATTTCTCACAAAGCCCTTTCCTCTTCTCAGAGCATTTGAGATCATTCCAGTTCTGGATGGAGTCTGAAGGCATCAGTTCAATACAGTCCTTGCCTCCTTCATTATTTGGCTCATCTTTATACACTCTTAGAACAGATGTGTTAAAAACAACACATAATGTGTTAAATTTTAACACATGTGCTGAATCAGCTCAGGGACAACACATATTGTGTCAAATTTGACACAACTTATGTGTCCCTTTCTTTAACACATCTATTGTGTCAACTAGGTCAACACAAAGATGTGTTATTTTTACACAAAGATGTGTTAACTTGTGTTTTGATGGATTAATGTGGAATTAAAAATGTACACTCTAAAAAGAGATGTGTTGTGTCAGTTTTAACACATATAGTGAGTGTGCTCAGGGACAACACATGTTGTGTCAAATTTAACACAATAAATGTACAAGTCATTTTAATACACACATTGTACTGACTCACTGTACTGGACATTATTCAGTTATTCATGCTTCAACGCATAATTGATAATGCTGCTTTTGACAAAAGTTGATGAGAAATAACAGTTAACAGAGTTTGCACTTTGAATTTAATTCAAATGTAGCAACTGACTAAATATTGTATATAAATAATGTGTATTTACACTGGCCTGTTTGTTTGAGAACGTAGCAAACACTTTATATCAATCACAGTGATGGTGAGTGTCGGCGCGCTCTTATAAAACTATTACACATGTTGTGTAGATTTTAACACATGTGCTGAATCAGCTCAGGGACAACACATGTTGTGTAGATTTTAACACATGTGATGTGTGTACTCAGGGACAACACATGTTGTGTAGATTTTAACACATGTAGTGTTGTCGCTCACGGACAACACATGTTGTGTAGATTTTAACACATGTAGTGTGTGTGCTCAGGGACAACACATGTTGTGTCAAATTTAACACACAACCTGTGTTATATCTTAACACACCTCTGTGTTTATAAGGACTACACATTTTGCATTACCTTTAACACAACTAATGTGTTATTCCTCTTACACAGAAGTGTGTTGAAACCTTTTACACACTAATGTGTTATAGTTACACAACTTGTGTCAGATATGTGTCACATGTGACTGTAGGTGTGTATTTGCCAGAGTAACTTCCTGTGTTTTTACAACTGAGTGTTTGGATGAACACTGAAACGTATTGTTAACTTGTGTTTATGTAGTCCAGTGACTTTAATAAAGAGTTTGTTTGAACATTTGGATGGTTTAGACATCATTGATCTACATAGACAAGCTCTTATTGAGAATTAACTGAGCTTTAGATGTTGATGTTACATTGAATGTTTTATTTGAAGTCACCAGAATCGTGATTAATGGCTCCTTTATTTGAGCTCTTGACCCTTCACTCTTCTTTTAGTGTTTCTCTGGCTGCTTTAACAGTATTGTCATATATTACAATTCGTTGTAGTGAGAGAAAATATGATCAGATGTTGCTTGATGATGTCATAATCAGCAAGTGTTGATCAGATTGAGTATATGGATGGTGCACATTCATTATTTTATGTGCTGTTAGTTATAACACTCTTGTCACACTACACCATGCTATCCAATAGTGCAGAATAAGAATAAAAAAGTTTTCTGATAATTTTAATCTGCAGCAAAAAGAAGTCAAACACAGACCTCAAGAATCAGCGTATTAATCTCAACAATGGTGACAAAAAAAAGCTTCATGCTGCAATGCATGCTGGGAGTCATGGATGAGATTTGTACTATGGTGGCATCCAGAATGCATTGCAGCATGAAGCTTTTCATTTGTCACCATTGTTGAGATTCATATGCTGATTCTTGAAGTCTGTCTGATACCTTAGACTGTAAGGCTCTCTATGAAATGTGTTTTAAAAATTAATTAAAAGTTAATTACAATACGCTTATCTTTTTAAAAATCATCTCAGAAATATTACACTCCTCTTTCAAATATTAAACTCTTGCTGAGCTTAATAATCTTACATGTCCATGATGATAATATTATCACCTGAGCATGTTTTTCCCATGATTATTTCAGCTATTTCATATGTGTTTAAATAAACTCACATTTATAGCAACCAGAGAAAACTGATGTTACAGAGTCCAGGGTCAAGAGCCCAATTAAAGCTGACACTAATCACGATTCTGGTGACTTTAAATTAAACATTCAATGAATCGTCAACACCAAAACCTGTTAATTCTCAATAAGAGCTTCTGACAGAAATAAAGTTAATCTGGTTATTAATAACAAGTGAAAGCAGCATTTGAAAAAGACATTGAAAAAGAGGCATGATGTGATTGGCTGCAAAAAAAAAAAAAAAACACCCATTAATCTGTATGTTTTCATGAATGAAGATTTCATTTATTTATATGAATGTATTGCTTTATTTATTTTAGAGCATTTTATGGGATACCATATAAAATATACCTATAATTTTTTCATAAACACAAACTCTCCTCCACCCAGTGCTATTCTATCCAGAGTTACATTTTAACACACATTGTGTGTTAAAAATATACACAACATGTGTCAAAATACCATCAACAAATCCTGTGTGTTGTTTTTAACACATCTTTTGTTAGAGTGTACACAACATGTGTCAAAATACCATCAACACATCCTGTGTGTTGTTTTTTAACACATCTTTTTTTAGAGTGTACCAAAACCTGAATAATAGTGAAAAGTGCAAAAAAAATTAAATACAATAGAGAAGGTTTTAGTTTTCTCTAAAATAAATAAATAAATATTTAGGCTGGTGTTTGAGGAAGCCTCATGTTTAAAATACATCCACAGACAGTGTTTTAGCACTTACCCTTGTTTCAGTGTTGAATTATCCACCCATTTCAGGATCCCTTCGTTCTCAATGTCAGTCAAACCAATCCACACTCTCCCTTGACTAATGAAGTTATGCGCCTCTGTGTGTGAATATAAACAGGAGTAAGTGTGATTCCTCTCATTAACTAACACACACTCACACAATCTCACCTGCTTCTCTTCAGTGTTGATAATGATCAGATCAGCTCCCCGATCTCTGCAGTACTGCCTGTTCTCAGACCAGCTCATCGACTCACTGGATATGAAGAAAAAACCTGCACCACACAGATTTTCTAACAGTAAAACACTTTTTAAAAATGGATAAAGATAGAAAAAAAAGGAAAACAAATCTAAAACCAGATTTACCGACCTTGTTTAGATTTTTCCTTCTTTAGTTCTTCACTCAAAGACGCGACTCTGGTCTCTAACTCCAGTTTCTTCTGATTCAAAGCATCAAAACTTCTCTGTAACTGACTTTTCTCAACACTAAGATCATTGATTCTGGTCTCCAGCTCCAGTTTCTTCTGATTCAAAGAGCTGAAGTTGTTCTTCAGTTGGTCTTTTTCAGTCATTAGATCAGTGTAATTGTCCTGTAAGCTGTTGATAGTGTGATTGAACTCTTCAACTGTGTTCTTGTAACTCTTTAACAGGTCTCTCTCTGCTGTGATGGTGATGTGCTGCAGTGGGATGAAGACCAGCAGAAGAACACAAATGAGCCCGAGACACACTGTCATCAACACCAAACACCTGCTTCCTCCTGACAAACAGAGACAAAACACACACACCACACACACACACACACACACACACACACACACACACACACACACACACACACACACACACACACACACACACACACACACACACACACACCACACACACACACACACACACACACACACACACACACACACACACACACACAGCAAAATCCCCAGTGTTAAATTAACACTGCTTAGTGTTTATATGAGTCCACGCGCGCGCAGCTCAAAAGGCAATGCACGACTAATAATGACTATTGGGACTGTCATATTACATAACATTTTAAAGAGAACAATATTATAATAAAACATTGTGAATTATTTGGGTTAAGTTGCCGTGTCGCGTTGTTCCAGGAAGAGCGCGTCCACAACAAGAGTCATTCTGAATGGCACGTAACCAAGGGGGTAATCCATCCAGGCTTGTGCAAAATTCTGAATTTCAGAATTGGCCTCCATTCATTTCATGAATTGGAATTTGAATTGAATTGTCTACGCCCCACAGGAAGTTGAATTTGAATTTGAATTGGAATGACAGGAAGTGGAATTAAATTCATGGCAATTCAAATAAATTCCACACAGTGAACAGAAAGAATGTGTTGAATCTCACATACATTCAGCGTTAGGAAGGTTACTTTGGAAATGTAATTGCTTACTGTTATAAGTTACCCGTTATAAATGTGGTTTGGATTACTTTATTTGGATAACTTTATCAATGTAAAGAAATTTCCTTTTAATTTGATTAGTAACTAATTAAATTACACATTAAATTACACACACAAATTACCTCAGTAATACAACTAAATACAATTCATTTTGTAATTCAATAATATAATTTAATTACAGTTTACTCACTCCTACTGAGCAAAATGATGTCCAAAAGATGTCTTTTCAACGTCTTTGTCACAAAAATTGTACGTTAAAAAGACGTCCACTGAGGAGCCAGAATGACAGTTTTTATGACGTCTTTTTTTGACGTGTTCTGCACGTGTATATATATATAGACGTTCATGGACCCTCTTCGGGCAACGTTAAAAACTAGTTCAAATGTGGCCATTGTGGACATATTTTCAACATCATTTATGGCCTAGTGATGGCCGGTTTGTGAACGAATCGTTCTTTTCGTTCTTTCAGACCAGTACACTAAATCGGACTGAATCGTTCGAAACAGTTCGCGTCTTGCGTCAGCGCTGATCCACTAAAGTTACTAAAGTTACTCACTTTCAGACATACCTGACTCCGAATCGAAATAAACCAATATCCCGCAGTATATACTCCAGTAACTCCATCAATTCACTGAACTGAGACATGTTGGTGCTGAGAGAAGTGATGAGCACGAGCAGCTGATACTGCGCATGCGTGTACTACCGAAAGCACATACAGCGGTTCTCGGATCACCAGTACAGAACCGAGAACTGTTTCTTTCGGACACATTCGACATACTGAGAACCGATGAGCCGATGAGTTGAGCATGCGTGCAATTTTTTCTGAGGGACGAAATGTACTTAGTTGAACATCAGTAGGCTAAGTGTAGGCCTAACAAAATGAAACATGTTGATCACATAATTACTTTATTATTACTGTATTATTTTAAAGTTTGGAAACACGAATGGATTGTAAAACTGTCAAACTAAACATTTATTATTATACTAAAATAATATTTTCAGGAACACACTGTTAGCCCTTGCTGTAAAAAAAGTGGCAGTATCATACTATTTTCCATTAAAACAGTAATATACCGTAGAAAAAATGTATTCTGGGTTATATTTGCATTTTCGAGAAAGTAGCCTACAGGAATTTACTGTGAGTTAACAGACACCTAGAGGCTGTGTTCCAAATCTATACCCTCATTAACTATTCCCTACATTAGTTCACTAATATAGTCCACTTGACTGAGTGAATGAAAAGAAGTGAGTGAATTGAGACACTGATGAACACCTGATAAGCAGAATCGCTCAAGGACAGAGAAACAAGAAGTGAAAAAGAGAAACACAAGAACTATAACTGACTTCCAGCAACACTGAGTGTGAAACCAGTTTACAAACCAGTTTACGATTATTTCTTTCATACATGTACACAAGTTATTGTTGAGAATTAACAGAGATTTAGTTAATAATACAGTTTGTTGTCACCATAATGGAGATCAGTATTTGCTTTAGTTGGTCTCTTGACACTTGACTTCTAAATATTTATCTTTCTTGACTGTTGTGACAGTGAGTTTATAAAGCACATCTGTTGTGGCAAGAAAAAGTTAAGAGGAAATTAATCAGGGGATTTTGGCTTTTCTGATATCATATTCATCCTGGACATGTTTTTTTCAGATTTTCTAGAATATATTTATTGATTTTATGAGTATTTCATATTCAGCATATAACTGTGAAACATGAAATCAATATATCTGTAATTAGATTTTCTAAACAATATTGTAAGAACATAATATATAAAAAATATTTCACTCCTGTTTAACTCAGACACACACTGACATCAACAATCAGCGTATGAATCTCAACAATGGTAACAATCAAAAGTTTCATATCGCAATGCATGCTGGGTTCCAGGATTGTATAAAACTCCCAGCATGCACTGCTGCATGAATAAATAAATAAATATATTGCCACCATTGTTGAGATTCATGTGCTAAATTGTGATATCTATGTGTTTCTGAAAGAGAGCGTAGCTTTTTTTTATTTTTTTTTGGTTAATACATGGTAAAAAAAAGTCATTGTACTTTATTGTTGTGGTTTCACAGTGGTGGTAATGTAACACTTTTGATTGAGGATTAAATTCTGAACGAGTGAGAATGAATTAGATTAGTGAATGAACAGGCAATATGATGATTTTTGTCATCCTAATCATTATAACCACAATCATTCATAAACTGTGAGTGTGCACAAGTGTGACTTATGAAAAACACAGTTCAAGCAGCAAAAGAAATACTAAAAGTTTAGCATCAGCATCCCAACTAAAGCAAGCACTGATCTCTATAATGGTAACTTCAAACCAAACATTTTAACAACTTCTGTAGATGTATGACAGAAATAAAGTCATACTGGTGGTTAATAATAAGTGTAATAATGCGTAATGGCTGGAAGTCAGTTGTAGGTCTTGTGTTTCTCTATTTTCTGTTCTAGTTGTTCTTCTTTTCTTCAGTGATTCTGCTTGTTAACAGCAGGTGTTCATCACTAACAAATTTCAACAATCACTTACATATTCACTGAATTAATCTCACTGCAACACTGTCAATGTTACTTTTACTATTTGTAGTGTGGATTTTCCTGTGGGATTGAAAGGGTTAACAGTGAAAGATAAAAAGACACACCCACAAAATGTATTTTAACAGTAATAAACTGTAAGTTATTATACAGGTTTATACTGGCAACACTGTTGCCAGTAGTTTACTGTAAAATTTAGTTTTTTGGGTCACCGTTGTGCTGAAGAGTAGAGCCCGTGCTTCAGTCCAGGAGAAGATCTACAAACATTGTTGATACGCTGCATGATGCTTTATTTAACAGGCGGTAACTGTGTAGTTGCTGGTCCAGTGGAAATCTCTTTATTTACAAAAGATTTTTTGTGGTTTCAAATGAAATAATTTCACTCACAATAACACTTTGCTCACATTATTAATGCATTATAAATGTTAGTTAATAAATTTAAATTATAGTTGGTAAATTTAAGGCAGTCGGTTTCTGCAAGTGAAATTAGTTAACTCGAGTTTTAGTGCATTTTTACAGTTACATACTGTAGATTACAGTAAATAACTGTACAATTAACAGTAAATTGCTGGCAACAGTGTTGCCAGTATTTTACTGTAAATTAACCCGGTAAGGGCTTACAGTGCAGCTAATCTAATTTCTAAGTAAGTTGATATAAATATTTGATGTAAACTCTTGCCAAGGTTTTAATGGTGCACTGCTTAGTAAATGTTTATAATGCGTTAAAACATAACGTATTAAACATACTGGAGACATGCATCGATTTTTTAGTTTTGTCGACTGTATATTCAGCTTTCAGCAGTTCTCTGCTCAGCACACACAGGCCTATGCTACGGTTCTCGACTCAAGAACTGGTTGTTGCAGTTCTTGAATCACCAGTACAGAACCGAGAACTTTTTCTTTCGGACACGTTCGATACGGAGAACCGATGAGCTGGAGATACTGAGCATGCGTGATAGCACCGTCTCTAAACAGAACTTCTTTCGGCCAACTGTGATGTGTGTGAGGTGTGCTGATTCATGAGCTTAAATGACTTAAATGGGCAGATTTCAGCGAAATGTAAGTTTATTTAATAACAAATAAAATGATGAAGACCATTTATGCACTTTATATATTTAAGATATGTAAAACATCCACTTTACACATCACCTATAGGCTACAGGGTTCGTTTGCAAAACTTAAATGTAAGAAACTTATACAAGATGATTATGACGATGAGCACTATTATTTAAGTACTACATTTATTAAGTTATGATTACAAATGCCTTTAATTTAAAGTATTTTTTTATAAAAATAAAAATTTTTATCTGCCGGGATGATAGAATTGACGTCATTACGTGAGGATGTAAAAGAACTGGTGAACTGTCCGATAGAACCGGTTCGCGGAAAAGAACCGGAGTTCCCATCATTATTATGGCCTCATCTATATTTCATTTATTCTGTTACGCCCCGTGGCTCAAAAGGGACGCAACAAAATAGAGACACACGAGAAAGCCGAACTTTTAAAGAAAGTTATTTATTACCATAAGAGAAATTATACAAAAACTGTGTAATGTAGCAGTCAGGTATCAGTAGTGTCATGCTAGATGGATGTGTGGAAATGTAATGTGCTGTGCGTCGTGATGCATGCAAAAGAAACATAACCAAACGAATATCAAATCAAATTGGTCGCGCGCCGTCTGCCATCCGTCTTGCTTCTCTTAAATGGGCAAAAGGGAAGTTGGCAACAGGTGTCACCGATACAATCAGAGGGCGGAGAAATCCATCCAATGCATGGGGAAAACGCCATTAAAGACACAGGTCGTCACACTCCTCCCCTTAAAACAGGGGTCTGTCAAGAATCCCTGCAAACAGACAAGACAATTTGAGCAAAAAAGTAAGCCCCATAACTTCCAAGAAGCTAAGAACCAAGGACAGCAGCCAGGGCAAGACAAAAAAAAAAAAAATAATAATTTACACTACACATTAAACATCATTCAGAGGGCACGTGACAGGGCATCTGCCACAACATTCTCAGACCCTCTGATGTGCCTAATATCAAGGCAATAGGCCTGGAGAAACAACGACCAACGAATCAGCCTTTGGTTCGGGCAGTGAAGAGAATTCAAAAACGTCAGTGGGTTATGGTCGGTATAAATGACAATGGGTTGACTTGATCCAACATAGATGTCAAAATGCTGTAATGCCCAAATCAACGCCAAAGCCTCTTTTTCCACCACAGAATAATTAAGTTGGTATGAATTAAACTTGCGCGAAAAGAAACTGACAGGCCGAACCACGCCCTGCTCATCAGCCTGTTGGAGGACAGCTCCAGCTCCAACCTGACTCGCATCAACCTGCAAAGAGAATGACCTTTCAAAGCAAGGAGCAGCAAGGACAGAAGATGAACACAAAAGAGATTTAACATTTTCAAAAGCTAGCACACAATTTGAAGACCATACAAACTTTGTCTTGGCTTTTAAAAGATCGGTAAGTGGTGCGACAACTGATGAAAAGTTACGACAAAAAGAACGGTAGTAACCCACTAAACCCAAAAAACGCATAAGCTCTTTTTTGGTAGTAGGCGCAGGATACTCTTGAACAGCTTGGATTTTGACATTCAACGGTCGGACTTCACCATTTCCGACCACTTTACCAAGGTATGTCACAGTGGCCTGAGCAAAGTTACATTTTGCCAAGTTCACAGTCAAGTTGGCTTCCGACAGACGACTCAAAACTGCATGCAGACGTTTTAAATGCAAGTCCCAACTGTCACTGAACACAACAAGATCGTCCAAATACACAGCACACCCGTCAAGGCCTGATATCACACGGTTCATGAGACGTTGAAAGGTGGCAGGCGCATTTCGCAGTCCAAAACTCATGACTTTGTAAGAATAAAGGCCTGATGGAGTGACAAAGGAGGAGATTTCTTGAGCTCGCCGAGTCAAAGGCACTTGCCAGTAACCTCTTAGCAAGTCAAGTTTAGTCACATACTTAGCCGAACCCACCTGGTCAACGCAGTCTTCCACTCGAGGGAGTGGAAAACAATCAGGTCTTGTCACAGTATTGACTTTTCGAAAATCTGTACAAAACCTTACTGAGCCATCAGGTTTTCCGACTAACAGACAAGGAGACGCCCATTCTGAACATGAAGGAACAGCAATCTCATTTTCCTGCATATACTTAATTTCTGCTTCCATCAACTCTCGTTTTTCTGGTGACACACGATAATAACGCTGTTTGATAGGGGAAGCATTACCCACGTCAATATCGTGCTCAGCCCAGTCTGTTCGAGACGGCGTATCTCCAAATAATTCAGGGAAACTCTGCAAAAGAGTACTCAACTCTGCTATCTGCAAAGGAGACAAATGGGCAAGAGTAACATTTAGTTTTTCCAGAGATTCAGAATTATTTAAACGTCCACGTAAAATACCATCATCTGGTTCTTTACCCTCACTCTCCCTTTCTCCAGAACAAAGGCCATCTTTAGCATCTGAAACCGCAAAGAGAGCAGAATGAACAGGGTTGACCTCGGCACTAGACTTCTCATAATATGGTTTCAGTAAGTTCACATGATACAACTGGGTTGACTTTCTCCGATGTGGAGTTGCAACCTCATAATTTTCGTCACTCAGTTTACGTTTGACGACATACGGGCCTTCAAATTTCGCTTCGAAAGGAGAAGAAAGCAAAAGACGCGACACAAGAACCTGGTCTCCTGGCTCAAAAATACGACGTTCCACTCTGCGATCATACAACCGTTTCATGCGTTCCTGTTGTTTTTCAAGTTTATTTCTGGCCAGTGTTCTAGCCTGAATCAACCTCTGTCTAAATCCGTAGACATACGACAACAAATTTTTCGGCGAGTCAGAAACTTTGACCTCATTTTGTAGCACAGCCAAAAGCCCACGCACTTTGTGGCCAAAAACCAGATCGTTAGGACTAAATCCAGTGCTTTCTTGCACAACCTCACGTGCAGCCAGTAGTAACCAGGGCAAACCCTCCTCCCAATCTCTATCCAACTGTACACAATAAGCACGAAGGAGAGACTTCAAAGTTTGATGGAATCTCTCTAATGCTCCTTGGCTTTGTGGATGATACACACTTGCAAGATTATGCTTGATTTTTAGCTGTTTTAGAACTTGTTGGAAGAGATGAGAGGTAAGATTAGTACCCTGATCACTCTGAAGGATTTTTGGAATGCCGAAAAGTGACATAAACTGTGACAAAGCTCTTACAATTGACCGTGATGTAATTGTACGCAACGGGTAGGCCGAAGGGAAACGGGTGGCTAGACACATTACAGTAAGCAAGTATTTGCTTCCCGACTTTGAACACGGCAGAGGACCCACGCAATCCACAATAATGTGTTCAAAGGGGTCGCAACTGGCAGAAATCGGATGTAACGGAGCCGGCTTCAGTTTTTGATTCGGCTTACTAGTTACCTGACAAACGTGACATGATTTTATGTATGCTGAAACGTCGCGTTTTAAACGTGGCCAAAAAAATATTGCAAAACACGATCATAGGTCTTGCGCACCCCAGAATGACCCGACTTTTCGTGTGCGACTTCCAACACAGTATGCCGAAATTTTGTGGGAACGACTACTTGGACAATAGGCTCCCCAACAAAATTCTCACCATGAGGACTCCATTTCCTCAGCAACAAACCATCTTGTACAAAATAGCCTCTAGCCATATCTGGTACATCACTGTCATGAAGTGCAGAGGTAATCAGCTCAACCAAGGAGGAATCTGAGTGTTGTTCTTTACTCAGCTCATCTGCAGACAGAGGAAAAGACAGAACAGACAAATCAGGTATAGGCAAAAAAGTACCTAACGTATTTAACTCTTTTCCTTGAGCCTCCAAATGCTCAACATTTTTAGTCATAGCGCGAGTTACAACACCCACACTCTAAAAAAAGATGTGTTAAAAAACAACACACAGGATGTGTTGATGGTATTTTGACACATGTTGTGTACACTCTAACAAAAGATGTGTTAAAAACAACACACAGGATTTGTTGATGGTATTTTGACACATGTTGTGTATATTTTTAACACACAATGTGTGTTAAAATGTAACTCTGGATAGAATAGCACTGGGTGGAGGAGAGTTTGTGTTTATGAAAAATTATAGGTATATTTTATATGGTATCCCATAAAATGCTCTAAAATAAATAAAGCAATACATTCATATAAATAAATGAAATCTTCATTCATGAAAACATACAGATTAATGAGTGTTTTTTTTTTTTTTGCAGCCAATCACATCATGCCTCTTTTTCAATGTCTTTTTCAAATGCCGCTTTCACTTGTTATTAATAACCAGATTAACTTTATGTCTGTCAGAAGTTCTTATTGAGAATTAACAGGTTTTGGTGTTGACGATTCATTGAATGTTTAATTTAAAGTCACCAGAATCGTGATTAGTGTCAGCTTTAATTGGGCTCTTGACCCTGCACTCTTTAACATCAGTTTTCTCTGGTTGCTATAAATGTGAGTTTATTTAAACACATATGAAATAGCTGAAATAATCATGGGAATAACATGCTCAGTTGATAATATTATCATCATGGACATGTAAGATTATTAAGCTCAGCAAGAGTTTAATATTTGAAAGAGGAGTGTAATATTTATGAGATGATTTTTAAAAAGATAAGCGTATTGCAATTAACTTTTAATTAATTTTTAAAACACATTTCATAGAGAGCCTTACAGTCTAAGGTATCAGACAGACTTCAAGAATAAGCATATGAATCTCAACAATGGTGACAAATGAAAAGCTTCATGCTGCAATGCATTCTGGATGCCACCATAGTACAAATCTCATCCATGACTCCCAGCATGCATTGCAGCATGAAGCATTTTTTTTTGTCACCATTGTTGAGATTAATACGCTGATTCTTGAGGTCTGTGTTTGACTTCTTGTTGCTGCAGATTAAAATTATCAGAAAACTTTTTTATTCTTATTCTGCACTACTGGATAGCATGGTGTAGTGTGACATGAGTGTTATAACTAACAGCACATAAAATAATGAATGTGCACCATCCATATACTCAATCTGATCAACACTTGCTGATTATGACATCATCAAGCAACATCTGATCATATTTTCTCTCACTACAACGAATTGTAATATATGACAATACTGTTAAAGCAGCCAGAGAAACACTAAAAGAAGAGTGAAGGGTCAAGAGCTCAAATAAAGGAGCCATTAATCACGATTCTGGTGACTTCAAATAAAACATTCAATGTAACATCAACATCTAAAGCTCAGTTAATTCTCAATAAGAGCTTGTCTATGTAGATCAATGATGTCTAAACCATCCAAATGTTCAAACAAACTCTTTATTAAAGTCACTGGACTACATAAACACAAGTTAACAATACGTTTCAGTGTTCATCCAAACACTCAGTTGTAAAAACACAGGAAGTAACTCTGGCAAATACACACCTACAGTCACATGTGACACATATCTGACACAAGTTGTGTAACTATAACACATTAGTGTGTAAAAGGTTTCAACACACTTCTGTGTAAGAGGAATAACACATTAGTTGTGTTAAAGGTAATGCAAAATGTGTAGTCCTTATAAACACAGAGGCGTGTTAAGATATAACACAGGTTGTGTGTTAAATTTGACACAACATGTGTTGTCCCTGAGCACACACACTACATGTGTTAAAATCTACACAACATGTGTTGTCCGTGAGCGACAACACTACATGTGTTAAAATCTACACAACATGTGTTGTCCCTGAGTACAGACATCACATGTGTTAAAATCTACACAACATGTGTTGTCCCTGAGCTGATTCAGCACATGTGTTAAAATCTACACAACATGTGTAATAGTTTTATAAGAGCGCGCCGACACTCACCATCACTGTGATTGGTATAAAGTGTTTGCTACGTTCTCAAACAAACAGGCCAGTGTAAATACACGTTATTCATATACAATATTTTGTCAGTTGCTATATTTGAATTAAATTCAAAGTGCAAACTCTGTTAACTGTTATTTCTCATCAATTTTTGTCAAAAGCAGCATTATCAATTATGAGTTGAAGCATGAATAACTGAATAATGTCCAGTACAGTGAGTCAGTACAATGTGTGTATTAAAATGACTTGTACATTTATTGTGTTAAATTTGACACAACATGTGTTGTCCCTGAGCACACTCACTATATGTGTTAAAACTGACACAACACATCTCTTTTTAGAGTGTACATTTTTAATTCCACATTAATCCATCAAAACACAAGTTAACACATCTTTGTGTAAAAATAACACATCTTTGTGTTGACCTAGTTGACACAATAGATGTGTTAAAGAAAGGGACACATAAGTTGTGTCAAATTTGACACAATATGTGTTGTCCCTGAGCTGATTCAGCACATGTGTTAAAATTTAACACATTATGTGTTGTTTTTAACACATCTGTTCTAAGAGTGCACAGGGTCTACAAACATTTTCTGTTGAATCAGCTCTCCACTAGATGAAACCATAGGAGCTGGAGATGCATTTGCCCACACCCGGTCTCCAGCTAATTTATTTCCTAAGATTAGATGAACACCCTCGATTGGTAAAGCAGGACGCAATCCCACTACTACTTCACCAGTCACTAAATCAGAGTGAAGATTGACTTTATGAATAGGAACTGTTAACGTATTTAAGCCCATTCCTCGAACTAAAACACTATCACCCGTTTCAGATTGCGCTGAAAACGGCAAAATGGAGTCCAAAATGAAAGAATCCATAGCTCCCGTATCACGGAGAATTCTAACTGGAACTTCAACTCCATCCGACAATGACACTCGGCCTTCTGTAATGAAAGGAGCATAAGTGGACAAACAATCATTAGACAGTTGAATTTCATTAGTCTCAGCATCACTCAAATTAACAGAATTTGCAACTGCAGCAGGCTTAAACTTCTTCACATCAGTACGTTTATTTTTATCCTTAAGTATAGGGCAGTCCCCTTTCCAATGCCCTTTTCCACGACAGTAGTTACACGTTTTAGACGGATCAAACTTCCCTAAAGAAATGCGACCACTCTGTGCAGTATCTGTAAAGCGATTCGCGCTCACTTCCCGTGCTCTCCAATCAATAGCAACATTTTTGTGAGTGAGTACAAAATCATCCGCCAACGACGCTGCCTCCTCAGGAGACTGAACTTTATGCTCACTGATATAGGTCGCAATTTGATCAGAAACGGAAACTTTAAACTGTTCAACTATGATCAATTCAAGTAAATCCTCAAATGTACTAGCCTCAAGCGAAGCACACCAACGTGTTACATGTCGTCTTAAATCTCGCACAAACTCTAAATGAGTCTGTCCCTGACTCTTTTTACACGATCTAAAGCGCTGTCGATAGGTTTCAGGTACACACTCGTATACTTTCAACACTGCGGACTTAACGGTGTCATAAACTCTACACTCCTCTGTACTTAAAGCAGAAAAAGCTAACTGCGCTTTACCAACTAATACACTCTGCAGCAACAAAACACAGTTTGCTTTAGACCAACCTTGTATCTCAGCGACACGTTCAAGCATAGTAAAAAAAACATCCGGATCAGCCTCGTTAAACTTAGGAACAAGTTTTAGACTTTGATTCAGTGGAAAATTCCCACACGCACCAACAGTTGAATCGCTATCAACTTTACCTTCGTTAATGAGCTTCAGTTTTAAATACTCCAATTCCATTTTCGCCTTTTCCAATTCAATTCTACCTTGCTCAGACTTTTGCTTTATTTTCTCATGTTCCATTTGTAACAATAACAACTCTTTTTGTTGGTCAAAAGTTAAAGCAGACTGTACAGTCAAACTTTCGTGCTCATCACTTTCACTCATTTCAGCGATCAAAATTCTCTTGTCAATCAATTTATTTTTCAACTCAGTTCTAATACTACTTTCTTTTATTCTCTTATCACTGAGTTTTATTTCGTAATATTCCGCGATTTTTAACAGTTGATCCTTTGTGCATTTATTTAACAGATTGTGACAAGGCGATTCAACAAATTTTTCAACATCAGCCATAAGCAAATAAATCACAGACTGAAAGAAACCGATGTGCAGTAAAAATACTTGGAATTTTACCCACTAACTAACTCTTCAGAATAAGTCTATCTACCTACCTAAAGCCTAGTCTTCATGCAGATACTGGCGGGGGGAAATTAAGCACGCAAGCCCAGTGGGTGGAACTGCAACTGGTTAAACCAGCGACAATTCTCAACACCATGGATGTGCTCCCGAGACAACCGCTACTACCCGCGTTCACCACAACACTACAAAAATAACAAAACCCGACATGTCTCAAAGGAAACACATCGCTAATCCTAGCAGGGAAAAACTCCAAGTCAAAACAAACAATATTGCACAAAGGCAACTTACCAGTCGATGAATTCAAACGACGACCAAACAACCGCACCAAATGCTTTCAGGTGTCCCAAAACGCACTTATTGTGACGTCTAATTATTCAAATTGGGTTTCCCCAAAACGTCACGACTAAACAACCAATCAAATCGTGTTCAAATGAATCGGAAACAAAACACAATGAAACGAACGAAATCAAATATTTTCAAACCACTGACGAAATATCAAACAAAGGCAAAACATTGCTATGACGAAGACGAGGACGAGCCCCCATTTGTTACGCCCCGTGGCTCAAAAGGGACGCAACAAAATAGAGACACACGAGAAAGCCGAACTTTTAAAGAAAGTTATTTATTACCATAAGAGAAATTATACAAAAACTGTGTAATGTAGCAGTCAGGTATCAGTAGTGTCATGCTAGATGGATGTGTGGAAATGTAATGCGTCGTGATGCATGCAAAAGAAACATAACCAAACGAATATCAAATCAAATTGGTCGCGCGCCGTCTGCCATCCGTCTTGCTTCTCTTAAATGGGCAAAAGGGAAGTTGGCAACAGGTGTCACCGATACAATTAGAGGGCGGAGAAATCCATCCAATGCATGGGGAAAACGCCATTAAAGACACAGGTCGTCACACTGGACCAAATAAACAATCTCGTGGAACTTCAATGTTTGCAGTATTTGTACTAATACCAGTACAATGATTTATTATTTAGAGGTATATGAAAGAGATGTGCACGCAATGTTTAAGTGTCATGTAGTCACACACATACATCAATAATTAGCATATGATTCACAACAATGGTGGCAATAAAAAAAAAGCTTCATGCTGCAATGCATGATGGGTAGCTTTCATAGTACAAAACCCATCCTTGCTTCCCAAGCTTTTTGGGTTTTGATTGTCACCGTTGTTGTGATTCATATCCAAAATCTTGATGTTTGTGTGTGACTACATGACACATCTGTTAAAAAAAATATGATAATTATAAACTTGCAAGAAAGTGATCAGTTTAATGCTATTAGTGCCAAAATTGCAGTTTCACAAGGTTAATGGTTATAATAATGCTTAACATAAACACAACATTTTAAACACTACATTAGATACTCAATTTGTGATAATTATATTATATATGAAATTTCTTTTTCTTAGCTTTTCTGTGATATCAAATGTGTTTTACAATCACACAGTATAGGAGCAGCCAAAGAAAATCTATCACAGAAAAATATAAGAGGGGACCAAGAGCTCAACTAAAGCAACACTGATCACCACAATGGTGACTTCAAATGAAACAAATATCTACATCTAAACCTCTTTTAATTCTCACTAAGATCTTCTGTAGATGCCTGACAAACACAAACTGTATGTGAGTTGCTTTGCAATTACTTTGAAATAAACATTAGTTCTAATTTAATGCATCCTCAGAGTGTTTATTTGGTCCTGAAACAGTATAAATTATATATAAATAAGGCCATAAATGATGTTGAAAATATGTCCACAATGGCCACTCTGTGCGTGCAGAGCCACACAGCAGAAGAGACTTCTTTTAAAAACATTAAAAATCTTACCGATCTAAAACTTTTGACCGGTAGTGTACACTACCGGTCAAAAGTTTTAGATCGGTAAGATTTTTTTACTTTTTTAAAGAAGTCTCTTCTGCTCACCAAGGCTGCAATTATTTGATAAAAAAAAATAAAAAAATAAACAGTAATATTGTGAATTATTATTACAATATAAAACAGCAGTTTTCTATGTGAATATATAGTGAAGTGTAATTTATTCCTGTGATCAAAGCTGAATTTACAGCATCATTACTCCAGTCTTAAGTGTCACATGATCCTACAGAAATTATTATAATATGATGCTCAATAAACATTTATGATTATTATCCATGTTGAAAACAGTTTTTTACATTTTTATCTCAGGATTCTTTGATGAATAGAAAGTTCAAAAGAACAGAATTGATCTGAAATGGAAAGCTTTTTACGGTGAGGGAGGTTACACTCCCCGCTTGTGACACTTCTCGTCATTCGCTCTGTCTTTTCAGAGCAAAGTGTTACAAACTTTTTCAGAGGGGGAGCAGTAGCACTATATATGATTTTATGAATCAAAGACACATTCGAGTGTTTTATTAAATTATCAAGACTAAGTAACTCATATTTGACCAATATATTACAGTGATGATAATAACGAGTTTTTTTTATCATGAATCTTAAGGCATTCTTTATACAAGGATCTTATGGGTTTAATGACTGTCTTACATGCTTGAGACCAGGATGTAATACAGTACAAGAGGTGGGAAATAATCATCGCATTTAAATATGTACACTGTTAGACCTTACCAGGTTTTTTTACAGTAAAATACTGGCAACACTGTTGGCAGTTATTTACTGTAAAAATGCACTAAAACTCAAGTTAGCTAATTTCACTTGCAGAAACCGACTGCATTAAACTGTCATTTAAAAGTATTAACTAAAATTTATAATGCATTAATAATGTGAGCAAAGTATTATTGTGAACTTATTTAATTATAAACCAAAAAAAAAAACTTTTGAAAATAAAGAGATTTCAACTGGACCAGCAACTACACAGTCACTGACTTTTAAACAAAACTACATGCAGCATATCAACAATGTTTGTAGATCTTCTCCTGGACTGAAGCATAGGCTCTACTCTTCAGCACAATGGTGACCCAAAAAACAAGATTTTACAGTA
The DNA here is from genome assembly GCA_036326025.1 of Chrosomus eos. Classification (NCBI taxonomy): domain Eukaryota; kingdom Metazoa; phylum Chordata; class Actinopteri; order Cypriniformes; family Leuciscidae; genus Chrosomus; species Chrosomus eos. The sequence goes on from JAZAVI010000473.1 coordinate 24,335, forward strand.
AACTACTGGCAACAGTGTTGCCAGTATAAACCTGTTTTATAACTTACAGTTTATTGCTGTTAAAATACATTTTGTGGGTGTGTCTTTTTATCTTTCACTGTTAACCCTTTCAACCCCACAGGAAAATTCACACTACAAAGAGTAAAAGTAACATTGACAGTGTTGCAGTGTGATAATTAAGGGAATATGTAAGTGATTGTTGAGCATTAGTGATGAACACCTGCTGTTAACAAGCAGAATCACTGAAGGAAAGATGAACAACAAGAACAGAAAATAGAGAAAGACAAGACCTACAACTGACTTCCAGCCATTACACATTATTACACTTATTTTTAACCAGTATGGCTTTATTTCTGTCATACATCTACAGAAGTTGTTATTGAGATGTTTAATTGAAAATGTTTGGTTTGAAGTTACCATTAAAGAGATCAGTGTTTGCTTTAGTTGGTATGCTGATGCTATAACATGTGTTCTTCTATTGCTGCTCGAACTGTGTTTTTGCAAGTCACACTTGTGCACACACACAGTTTATTAATGATTGGATTTGTCAAAATATAAAAAATCATCATATTGTCTGTTCATCCACTAAAGAATTCGTTCTCACTCATTCAAAGTTTTTCAACCAAAAGTGTTACATTACCACCACCGTGAAACCACAGCAATAAATTACAATGACTCATTTTTTTTTTTTTTTTTAAACGAGCTACGCTGTCTTGAAGAAACACAGAGATATCACAATTTAGCACATTAATCTCAACAATGGTGGCAATATTTTTTTATTCATGCAGCAGTGCATGCTGGGAGTTTTATATTATCCTGGAACCCAGCATGCACTGCTGCATGAAACTTTTGATTGTTTCCATTGTTGAGACTTATATTATAATTGTTGATGTCTGTGTGTCTGACTCAAGCAGGATTTTTTTTAATACAATATATGATTACAACATTCTTCAGAAGACATGATTAACCAAAATATAGATTTCATGTTGTAGATTCACAGATTTATTTTATTTCCTTAAATTACTGTAAGTTGCATATCATATACCCATATATTCAAAGAATATATACAGATCTGAAAATCAGATCTCATTGTTACAGCAGTCAGAGAGAGATGAATGTAAGAAGTCCAGGGACAAGAGACCAACTAAAGCAAATACTGATCTCCATTATGGTGACAACAAACTTTATTATTTTTACTTTATTATCTGTTAATTCTCAACAAGAACTTTTGTACAAGTATGACAGAAATAATTATAAACTGGTTTGTAAACTGGTTTCACACTCAGTGTTGCTGGAAGTCAGTTGTATTTTTTTGTGTTTCTCTTTTTCTGTTCTTGTTTCTCTGTCCTTCAGTGATTCTGCTTATCAGGTGTTCATCAGTGTCTCAATTCATCAACTTCTTTTCATTCAAGTGGACTATATTAGTGAACTACTATAGGGAATAGTGAATGAGGGTATAGGATGTGATTAGGAACACAGTCTCTGAGTGTGGACTTTGAGAGCTGTTAACTCACAGTATATTCCTGTAGGCTAGTTTAGTTTTCAACAGTATATTACTGTTTTAATGGAAAATGGTATGCTATTGTATTTTATACAGTATTTTACTGTAAAAAACCTGGTAAGGTCTAACAGTGTACATAATAATGTTTGTACCCTTGCAGATCAAAGGCAGGTCATTAATATATAAGCAAAACAATAGAGGCCCTAAAATTGATCCATGTGGTACTCCCACAGTGGAGTCAAGAGACGTTGACAAAGTTCCAATTATTCGCACACATTGTTTTCGATTTATCAAGTAAGATTTTATCCAGTTTTGGACATCTATTGAAATATTGTATTTACCCAGCTTGTGTATTAATATCTCGTGGTTCACTGTATCAAAGGCTTTGCGTAAATCTAAGAAGACTGCTCCCACCACTCCTCCTTGATCTAGGTTCATTTTAATTTCTTCCAGGAAGTAACAGCATGCAGTTTCAGTGGAATGTTTTTTCCTGAAACCAAATTGCATCGGATGTAAAAAAGACCTAGAGTTCAAATGCGCTATTAGTTGTTCTGCCACAACTTTTTCAATAACCTTTGACACAGCTGGGAGAATACTGATGGGTCGGTAGTTAGAGACCACTTGGGTATCCCCAGATTTGTGCACAGGAGTGACAATGGCATATTTAAGCACACTGGGAAAGATATTTTCATTAAAAGACTTATTTATAATCATCGCTAGAGGTATCATAATAGATGTCTTGTGCTGTTTTAAAAAAGCTGTATCACAACCAAATATGTCTTTAGCTTTACTATTAGATAGAAGTGAGATTACATTTTCCACTTTCTCTGGGATGATCAAAGAGAACTTGAAAGCAGCATCACTACAGGTTAAAGCTTGTGTAATTTGAATTTTTGGAAATCTTAAACTCAATTCTTGTACTAAATTTATAAAATAATAATTAAAACATTCCCCAATAATCCTATCATCATCCTGAATAGAACCATCCACCACAAGTTTTAAGTGTTTATTTGCTGATTTTTCTCTTCCAAGTAATTTATCAATGCTCTTTCATACTTTTTTAGGGTTTCCTTTTGCCTCATTAATAACATTGAGGTAGAAATTTGCTCTTGCCTTTCTAAGTTGTGAACTTTAAGCTTGCTTTCCATTGTGTCTGTGTGTTGTTTGGCAACCATTCTGCTCAATGTTCCTAAAAAAACTACATCGCTTGGCAAATGCTATTTTATAAAAGCAATAAGCTTTGTTTTAATTTTTTTGTGTGAGTGTGTTATCACTTACCCTTGTTTCAGTGGTGAATTATCCACCCATTTCAAATTGCCTTCATTTTCAATGTCAGACAAACCAATCCACACATTGGCCCTCATTTATCAAAAGTGCGTACATCAAATTTCCAGCGTACACCTGGCGTACACCCAAAACCACGGTGACTTTGAGATTTATCAATATGGACTTTGGCGTAAGGCACGCTCAAATCCTACACCAGCTCAGGAGGTGGTGTACGCACGTTTGAGCGTTTGAGTTAGTGTGGAAATGTGCAGAAAAACAATTCCTAACACCACAAAACGCACTGACAAACTAAAAGATATGATATATTATGACCCACTGTAAAAAATAACAACAACAACAACAACAAATTATAAACTTCAGTGTTTATTTTTGTGCAACATGGACTTCAATGTTTAATTTGTGTGATTTTACCAAAGCATTTGATTTGTAGGCATATGTATTCCTTCAGTTGCGAGCTATGGTTGCGAGCCTGTAGGGCCTACGCTTTACCTGACGTCTCAGGGTAAGCCCGGCTCGTGCGCACGGACTGGGTTCAGTAATGAAGGCTTTCAATGACCAAAAAATAATTCAGACTGACAAAATAATAAAAATGACATTCTTCTTCTTTTAAATAATAATAATGACATTCTTCTTCTTAATATCAATAAGCGTCGTTAATAATAAAAATCATAACGAAAAATCGACTCTGGCTCCTCTTCAGTGCCGAGACGCGCCTCTTTGTGGCGATCTTTATATCTGACCACTTTTTTCTCACCTACAATAAACAAGAAAATGCAAATAAGAATGCTTAACTTTATCACTATTGGTCTATATTAAGCAAGAAAACGTACACTCTTAGAACAGATGTGTTAAAAACAACACATAATGTGTTAAATTTTAACACATGTGCTGAATCAGCTCAGGGACAACACATATTGTGTCAAATTTGACACAACTTATGTGTCCCTTTCTTTAACACATCTATTGTGTCAACAAGGTCAACACAAAGATGTGTTATTTTTACACAAAGATGTGTTAACTTGTGTTTTGATGGATTAATGTGGAATTAAAAATGTACACTCCAAAAAGAGATGTGTTGTGTCAGTTTTAACACATATAGTGAGTGTGCTCAGGGACAACATGTTGTGTCAAATTTAACACAATAAACGTACAAGTCATTTTAATACACACATTGTACTGACTCACTGTACTGGACATTATTCAGTTATTCATGCTTCAACCCATAATTTATAATGCTGCTTTTGACAAAAGTTGATGAGAGATAATGTTGGCGCACATTTAAGATGTTTTGCACGCGTGTTTTTAGCGTGCTGTTTCCTTCCTGACTTAAAATAATTAAATACGGAAAAATAATAAACTTTCAAAGTCTGAACTTAAAGTCGGATATGCCAATCCATTTATTAACATAACGAAAAATAAAACATTTCTTCAAATAATATACTCAGGTTAGTCTCCATTACACGCCGTGCCTCACGGTCAAAAACCATGCACCTCGCTGTGCGCCACACCTGTACTAATTAGCCCACGTCTTAAGTAGCCTGGTGGCAGATCACAGCGCCATCCTATCACAGTACACAGAAATCACAGTACACAGAATGGCTCCAACACAACCGGCCCCTAATTGTTCATGGCATTATAAGACATAACAATTATAATCATATACATGTATGGAGACATTAATACAACAAAAATATCTTACCATAAAAATAACAAACAAAAACAAACAAATAAATTCTTCTTTGGTATGTTTGTTCATTTTTACATTGACTGCTCTACCAATAGGCCTAATTTTGTCACTCACTGTAAAACCTAACAGTACTATTAACTCAATTAAATTGAGGTCACTGCACTCAAATAATACCGAAACTTGAAGTGTCTTGAATGACTGAAACAGAACTATACTGAATAAGGTATAGAATATTTCTAGATCCCAGAATGATAATTGAATAATAATTGTATAGTTAAGTTAATTAATCATCAATTAAGTGATGATTGCTCATTAGTGATTAACACCTGCTGTTAACAAGCAGAATCACTGAAGGAAAGAGAAACACAAGAAATACAAGGTTTAAGGTCACCATGATGGAGATCAGCGTTTGCTTTAATTGGGCTCTTGACCCTTAAGTGAGGACGTAAAATAACTGGTGAACTGTTTTTTTGAACCGTTCATTGAAACGAACTGTCCGAAAGCAACGGTTCACGAAAAAGAACCAAACTTCCCATAACTAATAGAGTTGTGACGTTCGCGAACGAATCGATTATTTTCAACGGCTCATAAACATGAACGATGGGAGCCGAGTCGCGGCTGGAGGGGAGCCGTTCTTTCTGTCGTTCTTTTTTTCCTATGCGTGTTTCACACATATGCACACAAATTAGCTCCTCAGTAATAGGTGAAGGGGCGCACCCAGCGCAGGGGTGCTACTGCCTAATGGTGTGTTCACATCGAACGCGAATAGAGCATCAAATACGCGTCTATCGCGTCTAGTTAGACGCTTGAACATTCGCTCAAGTTCAAATTTTTCAACTTGTGCGGAAGACATTCGCGGCAAACGCGCCGTCACATGGTTACTCCAGTAAAAAAAAAAAAAAAAAAACACACGTGCGAGTGCCTCTCGGAACTGCTTTGTATTTATTTACATTGCATTTTGTGTTCATGTTCATGTTATTGTATCTACAGTATATATTTACAACTTTAAATATATATATATATTTTTTTTTTCAAAATGTTCTTGAGTTATTGTATGAATAACATAAGTCAACATAGCTTTACACATACACACACTTTGTAGCCTACTAAAGGTAAATCCAAAATAGTGATGTCACTTTCTAAAGCAGAGGGATGTTGTGCAACCCTATGGAATATAGTCCACACATGACAAATGAGGTAATAATCAATATTTCAGAATAATTCAAATTTAGATATTGGTGTGTGATATCTGAGTTTTAATTATTTGACTACAAATCTCACCTCATCATTCCTCCCAGTGATTATTTCCAGGATAAAGTGAGATGCCCCCAAGCTAGCTTCTTAAAACTGACTAAATATTTAAAAAGAGCCAAAAGAGCCGTTCTTTTGAACGGCTCTTTGAAAGGAACGGATCGCCAAGATCCGGATCCCCTCAAAGAGCCATAAATCCCATCACTACTA
>JAZAVI010000473.1:30293-47620 GCA_036326025.1 Chrosomus eos
CTGACTGACGTTGTGGTCTATATCCTGTGCCTGCTGGGTTGGTGCCCCCCTGCCAACCCTCCAGGACCTGTACTCTTCCAGAGTGAGGAAAAGAGCAGGTAAAATCATCACAGACTCCACTCACCCTGAACACCACCTGTTTGAACTGTTACCGTCAAGACGGAGACTCAGATCACTGGCCACAAGAACATCTCGGCACAGGAACAGTTTCTTCCCACAGGCCATTTCCCGTCTGAATAGTTAACATATCTCCCAAGGCATATGCCTGTAAGTGCAATACTCCCCCCAAGTGCAATACTCCCACTGTTTAGTGCAATATCTCCTAAACTCAGGTGATCTTTATTTTATTTATTCATACTATTCAAAATACTGTAAATATGTTCATAATCCGTAAATTTTATTCTGACTAAACCCAACTGTGGCCTTATATTTTATATTCTATTTTATATTTATAGTATTTTCATATTTTTTATAATTTTATTTTTAGATTTTGTATTACTGTTTCTTGTTGTATTTGTATCTGTATATGTGCACTGGAAACTTCAGTACCAAAGAAAATTCCTTGTGTGTGCAAGCACACTTGGCAATAAAGCTCTTTCTGATTCTGAATAAATGCTGAAGAAGTATTGTTCATTCTTAGTTCATGTTAACTAAGGTAGTTAACTAATGTTAAACTAATAAACCTTATTGTAAAGTGTTACCATAATTATTATTATAGTAATTTAGGGAGTAATCGAGGACTAGAGTCTCACTTTGTCTTTTACTTTTTTCTAACATTACAACACCTTTATATGAGTGTTTTCCAAGTAAAAAAGACCTTGTCCAGGTAGATGATGAGGGATCCTCGCTCTGAAAGCTGCTTGTTCATCTCATATTTCTGAATCAGCCTGTCCCGTCCAGTTGACAGCTACAAACAGGAACAGAAAGTTATTTTGGGGGAGTTTGAAAACTTTTCTGTGAAGCGCATGAAAATGGTGAGAAAATTAAGCATAAAATTACATTTTGGAAATTTCCCACAACGGGACAACGCAATATTTTTATGATTTACCGTCACACTAAAGATATGTTTAAATATAATATGCTAAAATGTTATGCTTACTATAGTTAATAAAATATATATATTATAATTAGTTGTGATTAAAAGTTAGATAACAGAAAGAGTTTGCTAACAGTACTTCCACAGTTTACTGTTGGACAATACCATACCGGAAGCTCGTGTAGTAGTGAAATTGTAGCAGAAATATTGGGCAGTCCATTCATATTTTTTTGTAGTGGAAAAAAAAAAACGCAGTTTGTTGGGACTAATATGCACATTTCAATTGAAAGCCTACTTTCCATTTTGGCAATAGCAAATGTGAAAAATGAAAAAAAAGTGATCCATACCGCCTTCAGATCATTCTCATCCACAACAAATCCCGTCAGTAATGATATGTCCAGTATAGACATGGTGGCGTCCTTGTCCGCAGACAGATACCTGTGGAGAATAAGAAAATGTGACTTTCAAGTGCACTAAAATATGAGGTTCAGACAGTTTTATCCAACTCTGCTCTACATGTGAAGATGGTACAAGAGAGAATATATTAACATCAAATAACATGCACACATCCGCTTTAACAGAACAGAATAAATGTCATGATAAAGTATTGTAACCCAACTCTGTAATGGTAAATAATTCCACCCAAATTTTGGACTGTCCACAATGTTAGTTAAACTAAACTTAATAATTCATTTGATCTTTTTCAAGGATTATTCACTGAACTTAGATATTGTTTAGTGCAAATTAACTTTTAATATTCAGTTGATTAGAACAGAATGTTGTGATGAAAATGGCACTTATTTGCACACCTGGTATTTATAGTGAGTTTATAACTCTCAGTTGCTCCCCGATATGTTGCTAAAAAGAAAAAGAAAGAAAGAAAGAAAAGAAAGAAAGAAAGAAAGAAAGAAAGAAAGAAAGAAAGAAAGAAAGAAAGAAAGAAAGAAAGAAAGAAAGAAAAGAAAAGAAAGAAAAGAAAGGAATTGTTTGTGATTTTCCTCATTTGTAAGTCACTTTGGATAAAAGTACCTGCTGATTGTAAACATACACAAGAGGTGAATATCACAAAATGTGTAGGGAATTTCACCCAAAACAAAAGCAAACATTTGTTTAAATTATATAATATTTTATTCTTATTATATATTTAATTTTGCATCAAGAAAACAAAGCCTGTTTTAGGAACATTACTATTTCTTTCATTACAAATAAAAAAAAAATATTTGAATTTTAATTTTGGTTACAATACAAACTATTGTAATAAAATAAAAGTAAGCCCTCATTTGTCTTTATGCAAAACATTTTGACATAATGACATCTGTAAGGACCAGCATGATAATATTTTTTTTTACATTTTGAAATATATTGTATTTATGATCATGTCTCCCTCTGAAAATTGAAGACACAAAAATCTGACCTTGATCATCCCTTTCAAAAGTCAAATCAAGCTCAAAGTTCTTGCAAGTGCCACTGCTCTCTTTTGGTTTTGCATAGTACTCAGTCACAACCTGCAGTGGAGAAAACAGACCGTTTTTAAGATCTGGCGTATTGGTAATTTTTGGCGTATTTTTGATTATGGCTTTCTTCAGTCACTCACAGTTACAGCTGCCTCTCCAGAACCCCTGCCACTGATGGTGATCTGCCTGCTAGATGGAAGCTGTTAATGGACAAAAATAATAATGTACACTGTAAATTAATTAATCTTGATCAAATATATCAAATGTAGCTTATCAATATAATAATTAAAAATAGAGGTTTCGTCTTAAATAAGGTACACCTACGACAGTTGCTCATACAATATGACTTGTGTGAAATTAAAGCTAAACCCTGTGACATAAATGATAATTTATATCTGACTGTACGATATACATCTTAGGACTTATTAACATTATTAAAGGATTAGTTCACTTTAAAAAAAAACTTTTGCTGATAATTTACTCACCCCCATGTCATCCAAGATGTCCATGTCTTTCTTTCTTCAGTCAAAAAGAAATTAAGGTTTTTGATGAAAACATTCCAGGATTTTCTCCATATAATGGACTTCAATGGGACCCAAACGGTTCAAGGTCCAAATGACAGTTTCAGTGCAGCTTTAAAGGGCTTTAAACGATACCAGACGATGAATAAGGGTCTTATCTAGCGAAACGATTGGTCATTTAAAAAATAAATAAAAAAGTTTAAGTTTTATAAGCACAAATGCTGGCCTTGCTCTGTTCTGTGATGACTCTGTTCTGTGAGACCTTTTCAACGTAATTGCGTATTACGTGACGTCACAAACGCGCATCACAGAACAGAGCAAGGCGAGCATGTGTGCTTATAAAACGTACTCGGTTACTAACGTAACCTCGGTTCTCTCTAGAGAGGGAACGAGTACTGCGTAATATCTTACGCTACGGGGAAAACTCTTTTCCACGAGATATTGAAGCCAAAAATTATCCTTAATTTTTTACTAATGTAAAACGCTTTGCAGCAGCAAGCAGACCTAGGCGAGACAGCTCGCGCGCCTATTGGCTGCTCTGCGGCAATAGCAGCAGCCTATCGAGAGAGGCTCTGCGTGACGTCACGACGAATGGGGGCCCTTCGCGCCCATATCGTCACGTCCCGCCAGAAAGGGCGTGGTCTCGCCCTATATCTTGGCTCGATAGCTGCTCTTACGTCGGTTTTCATCGCCGAAGCGAACCAGAGCGTATTCCAAGTACGGCAAGATACGCAGTACTCGTTCCCTCTCTAGAGAGAACCGAGGTTACGTTAGTAACCGAGTACGTTCTCTTACGAGAGTATCTCTCGTACTGCGTAATATCTTACGCTATGGGGAACACAATGCAACACGCCGTGCTGGTAGGGATCCAACACCAAAGACCCAGGGGCCGAAGCCCGGGGCGCATATAGTGCATAATCACCATAAACTCATAGAGAGTGAGGGAAGAGAGGCTAGAAGCATCATTCCCTGTAAATAGCCTCCGAAAGGGGCCAATCATATGACAATAACCAAACCGTCAGGGTGAACATTCAGCCTGAACTGGGTGGCCACAAGTGTGTCAATTTTTAAATGAGCTGCTGTACCGGTCAGTGAGCGATACGCAGGCCAAACTCAGTATCCGAGCCGCACAGCGGGCAGATAGCACTGAATTCTATACCGCTAAAAGCTTAGCTTGTAAGGCGGGGACCTCCAGATTATAGTATTTTATAAATGTAGACGGCGAGGCCCAGCCCGCGGCCATACAAATATCTTGCAGGGTAACCCCGCTAGACCATGCCCACGAGGAGGCCATGCCTCTCGTGGAGTGCGCTCTAACACCCAAAGGGCACTGAAGGCCCTTAGAAGTGTAAGCCAGCGCTATGGCACCAACTATCCATCTGGATAAGCTCTGTTTCGACGCGGCAAGTCCCTTAGTACGGCCACCAAACGAAACAAAAAGCTGCTCAGTCTGTCTGAAACCAGACGAGCGGGACACATAAGCCCTTAGTGCCCTGACAGGGCAAAGGAGACTCGCGTCCTTCTCCTCATTGAGAACCGGAAGGGCAGACAGGGAAATCACCTGGGCCCTGAACGGTGTGTTGAGGGATTTCGGCACGTAACCGTGCTTTGGTTTGAGTATGACCTTAGAGTCGTTAGGTCCAAACTCCATGCATGACGCGCTTACTGAGAGCGCTTGCAAGTCCCCTACGCGCTTCACTGAAGCGAGAGCCATAAGAAACGCTGTCTTGAAAGACAAGTGTTTCATGTCTGACGACTGGATTGGCTCGAATGGGGCGCCTTTCATGGCCTCCAAGACCGTGGAAAGGTCCCATGTCGGGACTGAAGGGGGCCTGGGAGGGTTTAGCCTCCGAGCTCCTCTAAGGAAACGCACGACTAAGTCGCTCTTTCCTAGTGACTGGCCAGACACCGGTTTTGCAAACGTTGCTATGGCCGCCACGTATACTTTGAGCGTGGAAGGGGACCTGCCCTTATCCAGTAGCTCCTGAAGGAAGGAAAGCACTTCCGTAACCCCGCAGTCTACAGGTGAAAAGCCCTGCGCTTGACACCAAGCAGAGAACACAGACCACTTCGAGGAGTAGAGCCGTCTGGTAGACGGGGCTCTAGCCTGCGCGATCGTGTTTAGTACTCCCTCTGGGAGGTCAGCGGGTACCCGTTGATGGCCCATGCGTGCAGGGACCACAGATCCGGGCGAGGATGCCAAATCGAGCCTTCCGCCTGAGAGAGGAGGTCTCTCCTCAGCGGTAACGGCCATGGGGCAGCGCTGGTCAGCTGCATCAGGACAGGGAACCACGACTGGTTTGTCCAGAGCGGAGCTATGAGTAGCACTGGGCATCCCTCCCTCCTGATTCGCTCCAACACCTGAGGCAGGAGTGAGACAGGGGGAAAAGCATAAAGGGGGCGGCGGGGCCAGACATGGGCCAGCGCGTCCCGGCTTTTCGAGAAGAATCTCGGGCAGTGAGCGTTTTCTTGGGACGCGAACAGGTCCACCTGCGCTCTGCCAAACGTTTCCCACAGCAGCTGGATCGTCTGCGGGTGCAGAGACCATTCTCCTGCTGGAACGTTGTTTCTGGACAGCCTGTCTGGTCCCACATTTAGGTGACCAGGCACATGCGCCGCTCTCAGCGAGAGCAGGTTGTGCTGAGCCCAGACCAGGAGGCGTTCCGTCAGCCTGTAAAGGTTTCGGGACCTGACGCCGCCCTGGCGATTTATGTACGCCACCACTGACATGTTGTCCGACCGGACCAATACGTGGTGGCCTGTTATCTGGGGACAGAAGCGCCTTAGCGCTTTGTCGACTGCTATCAATTCCAAGCAGTTTATGTGTAGGAGCTTCTCCCGCACTGACCACAGGCCAGCCAGCGGTCTGCCCTCGAGCAGCGCTCCCCACCCCGAAGTGGAGGCGTCCGTAGACACCACCTTCACACTTGAGGGGATCCCCAGACTCACGCCCGACTGATACCAGTCGGTCGCTTTCCATGGTTTCAGAGCCGAAATGCACTGATGGTCGACCCTGAGGCGAAACAGACCTGCGGTCCATGCCCTGGGGGGAACTCGTGCTTTTAGCCATAGCTCCAGTGGGCGCATGCGGAGCAGGCCCAACTGGAGTACAGAGGCTGCTGAGGCCATGAGACCCAGCATTTTCTGAAACCTTCTGAGCGGGACTATAGAGCCGTGGCGGAAGGATTTCGCGACGTGCTGGATATTCAATCCGCGCTCTGGTGACAGGCGTGCCGTCATGGATAGCGAGTCTAACACTGTTCCCAGAAAGGAAATCCTCCGACTGGGGAGCAGTGAGCTTTTCGCCCAATTGACTGTAAGGCCCAGCTCCTCGAGGTGCTCGAGTAATGTGGCCCTGTGTTCTAAGAGCTCCGTTCGTGAACGAGCTAGAATCAGCCAATCGTCCAAGTAATTCAAAACTCGCATGCCCCGAAGTCTCAGGGGAGCGAGGGCCGCGTCCATGCACTTCGTGAACGTACGGGGTGCTAGGGACAGGCCGAATGGCAGGACTGTGTATTGATATGCCTGGCCCTCGAAGGCGAATCTCAAGAATCGCCTGTGATGGGACGCTATTTGTATTTGGAAATACGCGTCTTTCAGATCTATTGACATGAACCAGTCTCCTTGGCGCACTTGCGCGAGGATTTTCCTGGTCGTAAGCATCCTGAACTGGCGTTTCACGAGCGCTCTGTTCAGCAGCCTCAGATCTAGAATGGGTCTGAGCCCACCATCTTTCTTCGGTACCAGAAAATATCTGCTGTATAAGCCCCCTTCGCTCTGAGCCTGAGATAAAGGTTCTATAGCCCCCTTTCTCAGTAGTTTCGCTATCTCGGCTCGAAGTAGATGAGATACTTCGCTTTTCACCGTAGTTTCGACGCGCGCCGCGTAGCGGCGAGGGCGTCGAGCGAATTGTAGCGAATAGCCTCTCTTTATAGTGTTCATCACCCACTCTGATACCCCGGGAAGCCTTGACCACGCATCCGCGTGAATAGCTAGGGGCAGAATGAAATCTGGGCTCTGGCCGCGGGAAAGCGGCGGCACAAGAGCCCGCGTGTGCTGGGAACACAGCGCCGTGTTTACGGCGTTCGAGGCGGGGGGCGCGCTGATCACAGCGGGCAGCCTGGCCGCGCTCATCTCCTCTGAGGCGGGTAGCGCCGAGAGAGAGAGCGGGGCGAATCCCGTGGGATTCGGCGTGTCTGTGAGGAAATGTGGGCGCGGGGACCACGGGCACATTTGCTACACTGAAAACACTGTCGTTTAGGGCCGACTGAATGTGTGTTGGTTTCGTTTTTACAGAAACCGAGGGACACGCAGCGTGTAGTGTAAGCGGGCATGGGGATATGGGCGCGTTCACTACAGTGTTTGCACAATCGACCGGAGTCGATTTTATTTGTGCGAGCCCTGCACCGTGGCGGGCTGTGTCTGGGTGTGGGAATGGGCACTGGGGCGTGGGCATTCTTACAACACTCATAACACCATCGGCCGAGGCCAGAACACCAGAAAATACACTCTTTATTGGATTTATCTGGGTAGCCGTAAAAACAGCTTTTGTGTGCAGGCAAGCGGGCTGAGACACCGGCTGCTTCACTGCAAAATACACTGGTACAGTCACAACGCATGGGGCTGAACGAGCGAGAAGTTTTGGTGGAAATCCGGCCGCAGCGGGATCTGAACACCGTCGTTTTCCTAGAGCGGCTAGGAAGACTTTAGGGCCTCGGGCTTGATCTCAATCCTCGGCCGGGGCCCGCGGTGAGGGGGGCGGCGTCCGGCGGAGCGAGACCGCGGTCTCTGATCCCGGGCCTGGCGGCGCTGTGAGGCGGCGGCGGCGGAGGGCGGTGCAGGCTGGGGCTGAGAGCTGCGAGCAGGCGGCTTGGTGCGGCCTGTAGCGGAGCTCGAGCGCTTCGGCAGGAAGTGCTTCATAGCCTGAGAAGTCTTCTGCACCTCAACAAACCTGTCCGCGAAGTCCTTGACGGCCGTTCCGAACAGGCCCTCCGGGGAAATGGGCGCGTCGAGGAACACAGAGCGCTCGGCTTCCGTCATCTCGGACAGCGTCAACCATAAGTGTCTCTCGGCGACGGCGAGAGAGGCCATGTTCCGCCCCATGGCTTGCGCAGCGGCTTTAGAAGCGCGTAGAGCGAGGTCCGTAGCGCTCCTCAGGTCCGCCACACAGATAGCACCGGGTCCCTCCTCGTCCAGCTTGAGAAGGAGGTCTGCCTGGTAGATCTGCAGAATAGACATCGTGTGCAGCGCTGAGACTGCTTGCCCGGCGGCGGTGTAAGCGCGTCCGTGCAGCGATGATGTCACTCGGCAGGCTTTGGACGGGAGCGTCGTCTGAACCCGCCGTCCCGCAGAGGGCGGGCAGAGATGCGACGCGACAGCCGTCTCCACCGGAGGAATGGCGAGGTAGCCTCTACTTCCCGCACCGTCGACAGCGGAGAATGCCGCGGAGGTAGAGGTACGCATCCTGGCGGAAAAGGGGGCCTTCCACGACTTTGCAACCTCCTCGTGAAGTTCCGGGAGGAAGGGCGCGGGCCTAGATTTTGACGGAGCCTCGTCTTTGCCGAGAAAGCGCCCGTCTAATCTGTTGCGCGGCGGCAGCGTGGGTGCCTCCCAATCGAGGCCGATGCTTTCTACGGCCTTGGTGAGCAGACGCATCAGCTCAGACTCAATGCCGGCTCTCTTCCCAGAGGGTTGGCGGGGAGCGTTAGCGGAGGGGAGGTCCACAGAGCTCGCCCAATCCTCGCTATCCGAAGCCAAGAGAGAACACGCCTCGGTGTTGTCGTCCAACTCGATGGCGGACGCGGCGGCGGACGGCGGCCGCTGTCCGTCGGTGAGCGACTCGAGCGAAGCCGGCGAAGCTGGCGGGCGAACCGGCGAGCTTTGGCGGGCTGGAGATAGCTCGGGAGCGCGCTGGGCGCGGCGCTTCTTGCGACGCGGCGTCACGGCAGGCTGGGATACGGGCTCGGAGAACGAAGCCAGGCGAGTCCGCAGAGTCACCATAGGCAAACGTTCGCAGTGATGGCATCCGCCGTCAGCGAGCGCGATGGCCGCGTGATCCTCACCCAGGCAGGACACGCAGATGACATGTCGGTCCTCGTCGCTGAGTGGGGCTCGGCAAGAACCGCAGGAAGGCATCTTTAAAAAGACGCCGCTCTTTTAGAGGGGGTGGGAAAAAGCAGATATGCAAACACACACACACACACTCTATGCAGAGGAAAGGATATAACGCCGGAAAGCACAGCAGGTACGGCGGCTGAAGGCGGCGAGGCCAGCGACTCCAGACTCAATGGCACGTCCCGCTGAAGGCTACAGGTCGACGGCGCGGCTTCTCACTCTGGATCCAGCGATGCGTGAGGCTTCGCTGAAGAGATGAAAATCGACGTAAGAGCAGCTATCGAGCCAAGATATAGGGCGAGACCACGCCCTTTCTGGCGGGACGTGACGATATGGGCGCGAAGGGCCCCCATTCGTCGTGACGTCACGCAGAGCCTCTCTCGATAGGCTGCTGCTATTGCCGCAGAGCAGCCAATAGGCGCGCGAGCTGTCTCGCCTAGGTCTGCTTGCTGCTGCAAAGCGTTTTACATTAGTAAAAAATTAAGGATAATTTTTGGCTTCAATATCTCGTGGAAAAGAGTTTTCCCCGTAGCGTAAGATATTACGCAGTACGAGAGATACTCTCGTAAGAGAACTATTTATTTTTTAAATGACCGATCATTTCGCTAGATAAGACCCTTATTCATCGTCTGGTATCGTTTAAAGCCCTTTGAAGTTTTCAAACTGTCATTTGGACCTTGAACCGTTTGGGTCCCATTGAAGTCCATTATATGGAGAAAAATCCTGCAATGTTTTCATCAAAAACCTTAATTTCTTTTCGACTGAAGAAAGAAAGACATGGACATCTTGGATGACAGTAAATTATCAGCAAAAGTTTTTTTTAAAGTGAACTAATCCTTTAACTCAATAACATTAAAATGGTAGCGTACACACACGTTTTCCACTTTCAGCACAAACTCACCTTGGTTGTTTGTGCGAGATGAGAGTAGTCTTTGTCGAACCTCCACACAATCGGCTGCCGGCTGCCTTCTACTCGGATGGTCATCTCCAGGTCTAACAGCTTTATGTCCTTCACTTTAATCCTGTACTCGGCTACAGCCTGAAACACTATGATGGTGGCCTGGGAGGGAAGAGACACGTTTGAACTGTTTTTCGTGTGTATGTTTTGCCCTTTTGGTCCCTCATCCTTCCCTCCCCACTAAACAATTTAATGTCCAAAAGACGTCTTTTCAACGTCTTTGTCACAAAGTCGGACGTTGAATAGACGTCCCCTGAGGAGCCAGAATGTAACGTTTTATGACGTCTTATTGTTGACGTGTTCTGCACGTCTGATATAGACGTTCATGGACCCTTCTTACAAGGTTAAACTAGTTCAAATGTGGCCATTGTGGACATATTTTCAACATCATTTATGGTCTCATTTAGACAATTTATACTGTTTCTGGACCAAATAAACACTGTCAGGATGCATTAAATTAAAACCCATGTTTATTTCAATGTAATTGAAAAGCAACTCAGTTTGTGTTTGTCCAAAAATCATGAACATAAAAGACACTTCTGTAAATCACACATCTCTGGATCATGAGAGAAACCAGATCTGAAGGAAAGACTTTCTGTATCAGACACTTGTGCTGAACTTAATCACAGACATAACATACAGATTTAACTATTTCTGTCAGACGTCTACAGAAGATCTTAGTGAGAATTAGCAGAGGTTTAGATGCTGATATTTGTGTCATTTGGAGTGTCACCAGTGTAGTGATCAGTGTTTGCTTTAGTTGGGCTCTTGGTCCCAGTTCTTCTTACTTTAGTTTTGAATTGGCTGCTGTAGCTTTGTGTTTGTAAAGCACGATAGTTATGGCAGAAAAAGCCAAGATAAAGTGAGTTTAGCTGATATCAGCAGAATCTTCACAAAGCAAGCATCTACTGTTGTCAGATGCTTCAGCATTTACAGTCGCTCACCCTGTGGAACAGCAATATTGCACTAATAGCATGTAATAGTCCGCTTATTTAGAGGTGTATAAATATGATGTGTACACGATGTTTCGAGCAAGTGTAGCATATAGTCACACACAGACATCAAGACATTGCATATGATTCACAATAATGGTGACAATAAAAAAAAGCATCATGATGCAATGCATAATGGGTAGCTTTCATAGGACAAAACTCATCCTTGATTCCCAAGTTTTTTTTTTTTTTTTTTTTTTGTCACCGTTGTTGTGATTCATATGTAAAATCTTGATGTGTGTGTGTGACTACATGATACATTTGCTCAAAACGTAATGTGCACATGCTTTTTTTCCACTTTCAAATATGTTATTTATTTAATGCTATTGGTGCCAATAATGCAGTTCCACAAGGTTGGCAGTTATACATGCTAAACACAAAACTTTAATCACAAAATTAGATGCTCGTTTTGTCAAATTAATATCATCATCAAACACTTGATTTTACTTTATCTTGGCTTTTTCTGCCATAACAATCGTGTTTTACAAACACAAAGATACAGCAGCCAAAGAAAAGCTAAAGTAAGAAGAACTGGGACCAAGAGCCCAACTAAAGCAAACACTGATCACTACACTGGTGACACTCCAAATGACACAAATATCAGCATCTAAACCTCTGCTAATTCTCACTAAGATCTTCTGTAGACGTCTGACAGAAATAGTTAAATCTGTATGTTATGTCTGTGATTAAGTTCAGCACAAGTGTCTGAGCCAAAAAGTCGTTCCTTCAGATCTGGTTTCTCTCATGATCCAGAGATGTGTGATTTACAGAAGTGTCTTTTATGTTCATGATTTTTGGACAAACACAAACTGAGTTGCTTTTCAATTACATTGAAATAAACATGAGTTTTAATTGAATGCATCCTGACAGTGTTTATTTGGTCCAGAAACAGTATAAATTGTCTAAATGAGACCATAAATGATGTTGAAAATATGTCCACAATGGCCACATTTGAACTAGTTTAACCTTGTAAGAAGGGTCCATGAACGTCTATATCAGACGTGCAGAACACGTCAACAATAAGACGTCATAAAACGTTACATTCTGGCTCCTCAGGGGACGTCTATTCAACGTCCGACTTTGTGACAAAGACGTTGAAAAGACGTCTTTTGGACATTAAATTGTTTAGTGGGTAGGTGAGGTTCCATTAGCCAATTTAACACAACTGTTTCCTCATGTACAGAGTTTTTATAGCATTGATACCAATTCTTACCAAAATTAAAAAAGTTTAAGGTGTCAAAAATAAATTTGTGGCTTACTGTGTCAAAGGCTTTTTGAAAGTCTAAAAATAAAATGAGGTATTCATCATCTAGAAGGTCTTTGTATTCAATCAGATTCAATCAGATCCAGATTGGCATTCGTCAGTTAAAGTGGGTAATTTAAATTTGAGACGTTTTGATAAGATACACTGAAAAAAGTGAAACTACTGTGTCGTTCATTTAAAGTGAATTTTTATATTGGACTAAAGTGAAAATCACAGTTTCTTATTTAAACCTGTTTTGTTCAGTTTTCCGTAGCCTCCTCAGACCTGGTTGTCCACATACGTGGACATCACAAAGTCCAGGGTTCAGAAAGTAAAAGTCCTGCCATATTTTTATTCCACCCACAGCAAAAACTCCAGTGTTAAATGAACTTTACTGGGAGTTTATTTGGATCCAGACTCAAGAGTGTTAAAGTTAATGAGATAATTAAGTGAATAATTGAGTGATTATTGAGATATTATTGAAGACACCTGATGTTAACTAGCAGAATCACTGAAGGAGAAAATCACAAATTGTACGTCACCATTATGGAGATCTGTGTTTGATTTAGTTGGGCTCTTGACCCTTATGTTGATAACTTTAGATTTTGTGATCTGATGTTCTTGGTTTATGTTATGACATAATCATCATATGAACTGGATCACTGAACTTATTAAATCCTTTTTTCTGACTTAGATTCATATTATTGCTTACAGCATCACTTATTATATGTCAAAGATCCAGAATTTTCAATATAATGCAAAGGATTTCTTAAAGGTTATTTACTTGTTTTAAAAAAATTAATAAAATGTCTTTTTAACGGCACACATAGACATCAAGATTCAATCTATGCATCTCAACAATGGTGACGAACAGATTTTTCAATTAGGAAATTCAGATTCAGATCATAATTTATTCACACTGCAATGCTTGATTGGAGCCATTAATGAGTTGTGATTGGTGGTTGCCAGAATGCACTGCAACATGCTTTATTATTGTCACCATTGTTGAGATTCACAGTCTGATTATTGATGTCTGTATTTCTAAATAAGAGTTACTTTTGAAAGTTTTTGTTACATATTTTGGATTGTATTAAAAACACTGAAAGTCCTATGCTGTGGAATCACAGAGCAGTTGTAATTAACAAATTGACCTATCTCAATAAGTTTAGTTTACATAATTATGTCATGATTATTTCATGATTATGTCAAAGCATAACCAACACCATCCAATCACTTTTAGTCTTTGTTCATACACTGTTAGCCCTTGCTGTAAAAAAAAGTGGCAGTATCATACTATTTTCCATTAAAACAGTAATATACCGTAGAAAAAATTTATTCTGGGTTATATTTGCATTTTCGAGAAAGTAGCCTACAGGAATATACTGTGAGTTAACAGACACCTAGAGGCTGTGTTCCAAATCACACCCTATACCCTCATTAACTATTCCCTACATTAGTTCACTAATATAGTCCACTTGACTGAGTGAATGAAAAGAAGTGAGTGAATTGAGACACTGATGAACACCTGATAAGCAGAATCGCTCAAGGACAGAGAAACAAGAACTGAAAAAAGAGAAACACAAGAACTATAACTGACTTCCAGCAACACTGAGTGTGAAACCAGTTTACAAACCAGTTTACGATTATTTCTTTCATACATGTACACAAGTTATTGTTGAGAATTAACAGAGATTTAGTTAATAATAAAGTTTGTTGTCACCATAATGGAGATCAGTATTTGCTTTAGTTGGTCTCTTGACACTTGACTTCTAAATATTTATCTCTCTCACTGACTGCTGTAACAGTGAGTTTATAAAGCACATCTGTTGTGGCAAGAAAAAGTTAAGAGGAAATTAATCAGGTGATTTTGGTTTCTGTGATGTCATATTCATCCTGGACATGTCTAATTTTCAGATTTTCTAGAATATATTTATTGATTTTATGAGTATTTCATATTCAGCATATAACTGTGAAAAATGAAATCAATATATCTGCAATTAGATTTTCTTAACAATATTTTAAACATATAATATATTAAAAATATTTCACTCCTGTTTAACTCAGACACACACTGACATCAACAATCAGCGTATGAATCTCAACAATGGTAACAATCAAAAGTTTCATATCGCAATGCATGCTGGGTTCCAGGATTGTATAAAACTCCCAGCATGCACTGCTGCATGAATAAATAAATAAATATATTGCCACCATTGTTGAGATTCATGTGCTAAATTGTGATATCTATGTGTTTCTGAAAGAGAGCATAGCTTTGTTTTGTTTTTTGGTTAATACATGGTAAAAAAAAGTCATTGTAATTTATTGTTGTGGTTTCACAGTGGTGGTAATGTAACACTTTTGATTGATGATTAAATTCTGAACGAGTGAGAATGAATTAGATTACTGAATGAATAGGCAATATGATGATTTTTGTCATCATAATCATAACCACAATCATTCATAAACTGTGAGTGTGCACAAGTGTGACTTATGAAAAACACAGTTCAAGCAGCAAAAGAAATGCTAAAGGTTTAGCATCAGCATTCCAACTAAAGCAAACACTGATCTCTATAATGGTAACTTCAAACCAAACATTTTAACAACTTCTGTAGATGTATGACAGAAATAAAGTCATACTGGTGGTTAATAATAAGTGTAATAATGCGTAATGGCTGGAAGTCAGTTGTAGGTCTTGTGTTTCTCTATTTTCTGTTCTTGTTGTTCTTCTTTTCTTCAGTGATTCTGCTTGTTAACAGCAGGTGTTCGTCCCTAACAAATTTCAACAATCACTTACATATTCACTGAATTAATCTCACTGCAACACTGTCAATGTTACTTTTACTATTTGTAGTGTGGATTTTCCTGTGGGATTGAAAGGGTTAACAGTGAAAGATAAAAAGACACACCCACAAAATGTATTTTAACAGTAATAAACTGTAAGTTATTATACAGGTTTATACTGGCAACACTGTTGCCAGTAGTTTACTGTAAAATTTAGTTTTTTGGGTCACCGTTGTGCTGAAGAGTAGAACCTGTGCTTCAGTCCAGGAGAAGATCTACAAACATTGATGATATGCTGCATGTTGCTTTATTTAACAGACAGTAACTGTGTAGTTGCTGGTCCAGTGGAAATCTCTTTATTTACAAAAGATTTTTTGTGGTTTCAAATGAAATAAGTTCACTCACAGTAATACTTTGCTCACATTATTAATGCATTATAAATGTTAGTTAATACATTTAAATTATAGTTGGTAAATTTAAGGCAGTCGGTTTCTGCAAGTGAAATTAGTTAACTCGAGTTTTAGTGCATTTTTACAGTTACATACTGTAGATTACAGTAAATAACTGTGCAATTAACAGTAAATTGCTGGCAACAGTGTTGCCAGCATTTTACTGTAAAAAAAACCCGGTAAGGGCTAACAGTGTATGGCTGATTAAACTCAGATACAAAAGACAAACAAAACCTAAAGTCAAAAATATAAGGGTCAAGACCCCAACTAAATCAAACACTGATCTCCAGATAATTAAGTGAATAATTGAGTGATGATTGAGATATTATTGAAGACACCAGATGTTAACTAGCAGAATTACTGAAGAAGAAAATCTATATTTGAGTCACCATTATGGTGATCAGTGTTTGATTTAGTTGGTCAGGTGACCTTTAAATGTTCAACTAAAGATTAGAGGTGTGCGATACCGCTAGATTTGGTATCGATCCGATACCAAGTAAATACAGGGCCAGTATCGCCGATACCGATACCGATATCGATACTTATTAATAATTAAGGTGGATGCGTCTCCAACCTAAATCTAAATTAATTTTCATGACTTTTAATTTGTTTTTGTGATTTGCATTATGGGTTATTAATCAGTTAAAATCAGTACTACAAAAGCTTTTGTTCAGAAACAACTTTTGGTTACTTATGTTCTACTTAAATAAACAAAGTTACAAATTTATTACTTCACAAATATAAAAAATTAAAAAACAAATTCTCTTTTCAAGTAGCATGTTAACAAAAAATGTTTCTCCTCTTAAGTGCACTTCTTTTCAGGATTTTTTTCTTAAATAAACAAAGTCACAAAGTTTTACTTCACAGCAAATATTATACAAAATTTAAAACAAATTATCTTTGTAAGATATAATGAGAATAAAATAACATTTCTCCTTTTTAGCGCACTTCTTTTCAGGATTTTTTTTTCTTAAATAAACAAAGTCACAAAGTTTTACTTCACAATAAATATAAAAAATTCTTTTTGTAATTTTGAATTTGTAAAACAAATTCTCCTTGTAATAAGATATAATGAGAATAAAATAACGTCATCTCTCCTCCTCTCTCCGTTTCTGCAGCTCTGCATTTTCTGGTCTGTGATTTTTCATATGTTTGTACAAATTAGTTGTATTGCCACTGTATTTTAAAGACTTTCTACAAATGGTACAAGTCGCTGTTGTCTCATTTTCGGCCTGAAAATACAGCCATACAACACTCCTCTTTCTCTCTGCTGCCATTCTCCGTCTCTGACTGTGCTGCTGTAGACTAGAAATGCGCGGTTGCGCGCGCGTCTGACTTCTGGTGGTAGCGGTAGCGCGCTAGCGGTGAGTCACGTGACGGTACAACACAGGAGGTAGGAAAGAGAGCAGAGCACTCTTCGGAGGAAGATTACAGAGAGCTTGCTAAGTTGCTCTGCTCTGTGACAGCAGCAGCATTTTGACAAACACGGTCAGGTAGCAAAAGGAGAGAAACTGAAACTTAAGTATCGATATTTTCACGTTGGTATCGATCAATACCGATACCAACGTTGGTATCGATATTATCGATATTCGTATCGATCTGCCCACCTCTACTAAAGATTTTGTTTGGCTCTTTCAACAGCTGGATGAACAAAGAAATCAGATCAGATCAGATGTTGTTGATCATGTTTAGACATAATCAATCATTTGACCTGAATCACTGAACTCCTTTAAAGCCTACTCTCTGACTTAACCTCCTAAAACAGGTGTGCCCAACCCT
>JAZAVI010000474.1:0-96005 GCA_036326025.1 Chrosomus eos
ACAGATAATAAGGGGCGGTATTTATATAATATCAAAAAAATGGTAGATACTAAGAAAAGTATAAATGGTAGAAATAGGAAAGAAGAAGTCATAATGACTAGGATGAGACTTGGTCATTCAAGATTGAATGCAACGCTCTTTATAATTGGAGCTCATGAGACTGGTTTATGTGAGATTTGTGGGGAGAAAGAAACAGTGGAGCATGTGTTATATGAATTGATATCGTATTTAAATGAAAGAGGGAAAATTAATAAGGATTTGGCATATTTGTTAGGTTATGAGTTTAATAAAGAGAGTAGGATATAGAATACTAATAAAATATATATATAGTACTGGATTAAGTGAAAGGATTTAAATATAGAATAAGGATGCTTTGGTCTATTCCAGATTTTATGGTCCAGTCTGTAGGAGCTGAACACGCAGCGACAGGTGGGCTATGGGAAATTGAATGAGATGAAGCACCAAATAATTAAATAAGAATTGATATTTTAGGAAGAAGTAAAGAAATAATAAAACAAGGAAAATCTGATCATAAGAAATCATGACTGCATAACAGCAAAGGTAGGTGGCGATATGCACTAAGATTGCAACGTGCCAAAAAACGAAAGAAGAAGAAGAAGAAGAGAGAGCTGTTTGGTAAGTCCTCTGGTAACCTTACCTGTACTGATGTCCTGATTGGGAAACCGTTTTATGCTCAAAGTAAGGTTTTTTTATATATATATTCAATGGTGGCTGTGCTGTATAAATTGTATTTTATTGTTTGTGAGGTTTATAATAATGTTTAATATTTTGTTTGTAGAAGGACTCCTTTTACCTACCCTTTTTTGGTACCAATGATGCTTATTCCTACTACCTGGTACATGTTGGGAATAGGAAGGAGTAATATACCTGCATAATATCTCATTGGCTTTGGGTCATCGAAACTGGATATTTAATGAAGAGGATAAGAACTGTTTTTCTACTTGTGTCTGGAGTTGCTGTGTGGAGTATTGAATCTGGTCTGGACTATTACCAAGGATTCAGTAACTATGTACATCTACAGCAGCTAGAAGGTTGCTTCTTTCACGTAAGGACTGTGATATACAAGTATATCCTCATTCGTTGCATCCAACTTTACACTCTGTTTGTTGAGGCCTTTGTATTATTGTATTATGGTTTGCTAATGGGTTTTGGGTTTATTTTGCATTTCACTATTGTTCTTTTCTCATAATATATCTCTACAAAGTAAAGCATTTTCCTGTCCTATTGTTCTTTTTTGACATCAACCAGTTTTATGATTGTGATAAGTTGGTATGCAGATCCCTCCCCAAAAGACTTTCAGATTTATAGTAAACTTTACTCATAGAAGTACGAGTTTGTTATAGTGTAACAGCGTCATTGATTTCATAACGAGTTTGGCAAGAGAGATAAACTCGCGCTGTGTGGATTGTTCTTTGACCGCTTTCTGTATAGTTTATTCACTGAGAATTAGCCTATTTAACGTTAGTTATGTATGCTCGTTACTTGGAGTTTGCTATTACTGTACTAGGATCTTGCGCTGGATCTAACACAGTGTAAATTATCTTTAATAAAATCACTACTTACCGGTTGCGGGAATATAGTTGGAATTACCCCCTTTCTCAGTTTGAGACGCTGAGAGAAGCTTGATATTGTCCCAGGTTCGAAAATAAGTCCGTGGTGAAATGGGCAGAGCAAACTAACAACTTCAAATTAAACTGTTGCGGTATCTGATTATATATAAACATCCACCACGCCTGTTGACATTTCTTTTCTGTGGGAAGGGTACGAAAAGACCTCACATTCCCTGCACAGCCTGGAACATAGCATTTATTTCCATGATCTGCCATTTTCCCTCTGATCCTCGCTTGCTCTGATGGTTCGGCTGCGCAGTGCCTGTCATTGAGGGTTGGGATATGCAAATCTTTGGAGGCGTGATACCCGACTATTGCGTCATAGTCGGTATTATGTGGAGATTCGTTTTTCAGGGGTGTTTTTTATAAAACGAGATTTAAATAAGAAGGAGAAAACAATGGTGTTTGAAACTCACTGTATGTCATGTCCATGTACTGAACTCTTGTTATTTAACTATGCCAACATAAATTCAATTTCACATTCTAGGGCACCTTTAAATGATAATGAGCTTTGCTCACCCCGCCCCTCTGTTCTGTGCATACACAGTTTGTAACACAATAACCATAACGCATTGTTCATTATAAACGTGGGATCATGAATTATATTGAGAACGTCGTACATAGAAAACATGCCGTAATGTTCCCTGAGTGCAGGCCCTGCGCCACGAGGGGGCAAAAGGGGGCATTGCCCCCTCAGATCTGATTTGTGCCCCTCATTTTCATTTTTGTATTCATGGTTACAAATAAAATTTATTTTGAGCGGTACGGTCTCATATGAGATATATAATGTTCAGTGACGTGACATCACTGCCAGATTCGCACGTTGGTTGGCGCTGAGCCAGAGACGGACGAGCTCAGCGCTGTCATATTATATAAAAACTATGCAGTGTTTTCAACCTCATAATGTTTATTTTAGGTTTCAGACATTTAAATACACAAGCAGCACTAGTAAAACAATACATTTGGAGTTTGTAAAATACACACGGATGTCTGTGCAAGCAGCAATAACAATCTATTATAATATAATTTGCCAACGTGTGTTATTCATATCAGACAAACATAGTGGAAGTAACTATAAAGTTTACTCTATTCTTCTCACAGTTCACCGGGCACTTTCTTACATGTATTTCGGGAGAAACTGATGACTGACAGGAGGACTCTTTAAACTTCGGCGCAAAGAAACATGGTGGCGCCCATCTCACCATATAGATCAAGATCAAGATTATGTATAAAGGTTTTAAACGACCAAACACACTCACTACCACTTTTTTGAGAATCGGAATATCAGATAAAAGTTTGTGAATATTTTGAATTAAAAGGAAAAACTAAATAAAAACGATACATCTGTCATGCATTATTGTGGCAGCAGTGTGTCACGTGACAAATATGACGCGTTGCCATGGAAACATTAAGGGGAACTTTCTAAAATAAAACTCACTCTGGGGAGTGAGTTAAAATATTTTAAACTTAAGCGTGAAAGAGTTAATATATGAATAATAAATTATGCTGGCTTATCTTTTTATTACACGGTTACCTGTGCAGTTGCATATGGAGTGTTTTAGGGAGCGCTGCATTTGAAAATATGTTGTTCCAAAGCAAGGTGTTGTTAATTGATGGTATAAAGTTAAGCCCCCTGAACAATTTCACATGCCCCCTCAGTCATTTCATCCTGCAGCCGGGCCTGCCTGAGTGTAAACCTTAGCCGCATTCATCGTGAAGCTAGCGATTTGCAAAGATTAATATAAATATTAATATAAAGGTTAATAAAATGCTACACTCACTTCAGTTCTTCTGGACGTGCAGGAACACGAATAGTTGGTATCGATTCCTTTTTTCAGGAGCAGCTTCTTAGCAAAACCAGCTTTATACTCCTCGTTTATAAAGCAGTCTGGTGTGTGAAATGATTCATGCAAACATGAAAGCATTTACGTTGATCGTGGCTAATATTCCCTTCGAAAACAAAACTCAGCCACTGCGTCTTCAGCGGTTCGGATTTAGGAACATTAAAATGACTGCTGTGTTCCTTATTGCACCCAAGAGCAGAACACCACATCGCTTAGACTCCATTCTGACAGTGCTCCAGCAAACTTTTCGGCACAACACTGGTCCCCGCACACTATGATTGACAGCTCTCTCACGAGCGAGGGCGGGTCTGTGTTGAAACGCTGCTGGCAATCAACAGTCGTGGGAGGGGCGTCCGACCGTGTGACGTCACAGGCTCGAACGGCTCGATTTGAGGCAGAGGAGGAAAACATATAAGGAGATTAAAACAAAATCACTGGATGGATTTTTATCATTATATGATCGTTGTGTACAGGCACTGCCAACACACATTTCAGTACAATCAACTTGTAAAAGTGCATGTACCATTATATGACCCCTTTAAATTAAATACATTAGCTATTTTCATGTCCCAGTGATTATTCCGACCTCTGATATATTTCTGATCTCTGACATAGATGTTCACGCCACTCTCTGGTATCCATGTGCATATCTTAAAAAAACTTACCAGGTTTACCAGCTTTATGACCTAAAAAAGTAAACATTGGATGTTAATTTACACAGTATAAAGCTTCAGCATTATATTGTCACGGTCACCAGCTCTGTCTTCTCTACCGCACTTCCCAGCATCCCTCATGTTTCCCACCTGCACATCATCAGCTATCACCTGAATTCTGAGCCACCTGCACCTCATCATCACACACCCTTTATATTCCATTGATCCCTTCTCTTCAGTGTCTGGTATTGTCTATAACAAGCGCCACAGACTACTCACCTGAGCAAGTCCCATTCTTTGCCGATCTTCATCATATTGGTTCTTCTCCTCGGTTTTTCTTCTTCTTCTCCTCATCTGCCTGCAATGATTTTACAATCAGTATTCATCACATTTGCATTCCTTTCCTGCATTGCTCTTCCCTCTGCACTACTAATAAAATCATTATATTCACGAAAACCTTGTCTGTCCCCTTCTGATTGTGACATGTATATGTATGTGTGTAAACATCACTTAATAATTTTTTTTCTAATGAAACAACTGTTGCAGATGGAGTTTAACTTGTTGAATCCACAAAATTACTTTAAATGTTATTTTTCCCCCACATGCAACAACATCCTGTATTAACAGAAGTAGAACTGAATAAATGCATGGATTAATACATACAAAAAAGTAATTTGAAGACAACATAAGTTTCATTCTTTACTTGCTGTTACTGTATAATTATATACAAACTATACAGAAGATAACAGACTATACATGTAAAACTTACACAATTATTCTACACAAAACTTGTCAAGTTAATTTCATGTATAAAAACAGTAAATGTAATTATTAACTTGATTTACAACTTTGTATGTACACGAATGCCCTAGATTTTGGGAAATAGGATTTGTGCCCTTGTGATAAAGTGTACAATAACTTGTTTTACGGTACCATAATGTGAGGTGTTGCTTTACGGGGTGTACTTTGATCTTAACACCTTTAACCTTATTTATTATTCTCCGGTTAGATAAAGTAAACTGAGTCTGGCCTAAATTATAAGCATTTTAAATTACTTACAATTTGCTCGGAATACATCTCTGTGGTATGTTCTTATTCAAAGTCTTAAAACGCTATAAAAAAGCTTCGGTAGGCAGTTTTTGTAATCAATTAAATTTAAAGACAAATAAAACTTCATAATTAAAGAATAAACTACAATAATCCGGCTTTAAATCATAGGTTGTCCTCAGCTCTGGGCTTCTTTTGTCCTCAGATCTGTTGCCTGGAATTATATCTGATGTTTTATATATATAATTCAAATATTTATTGAGTTTTTACATTTTATTACAAAAAATAACAAAAAATTTAACAAAAACAAAACAAAAAACAAACATAAACAGTGAGGTTCAATATAAATCTCTGTAAACAGCTGATGTCCAAATTACATTGTAGACATGTAGGTGCAGAAATTGTCCCATTGTTCTTTCATGGTTTCATTCGTACAGTGTAGTCTTCCCAGCATCTTTTCGCACGCAGAATTTTCAGTCATTCTTTCTTTCCACATTCTAAGTGTTGGGGCATGTGTGTCCTTTCAAAATTTCACAATGAGTCGGGAACATGTTACCAAAGCAGTATTTAACACCCTAAATGTATGTTTATTTAACATTGGCACTTCTCCTTTGTCTCCAAGTAAACACAGTCTAGGTGATTTGGGCAGACTACAGGGTAACCAACCCTGCATGTAGCATAAAACACTGCTCCAAAAAGCAGAAATCACCAGGCATTCCCAAAGGGCATGCATCAAAGTACCTTTAGCTATTTGGCATTTCCAACAAAGATCGTTTCTGCCAATACCCATTTTATAAAGCTTAGAAGGAGTATAATATCTATTAAGGATTTTGTATTGAATAAACTTGCCCCTAGCTTCTCTAATGTGCAACCCATTATTTGAGAGAATTGAATCCCATGTATCATCATCCATTGTACATCCTAAATCTCTTTCCCATATTACTTTCAGACTTTTACTTGTATTTATATCTGATGTTTAAACACTCACATATACATAAGAGCTAGTGGTAAATTCCCGGAGGATGAAGCTGTTCTCTGCGGGTACATGAGCACTGAACGGCCACTGACATCCTGGAGCTCAAATCTGTGAAAACGTCTGAACAGATTGTAAAATAGGCTTTATGATTATATATTAGTCACATATTTGAGGTCTTAATAACTACATTCTCGCATAAAAAAAAACTCTTAACTACATTTCGTGTCACAACAACAGTAATATTTTTTTTAAAATATAGTAGATTTTAAAATATGGTGGATTTGACAGTCGCCGCAAGCGGAGTGACACAAACGGTGAAACATATCTGTAGAATATCGCACAGCTGAAAAAATCTTTTGGCAAGCACCTTTTGCATCTTTTTCTTTTGGCGGAGGAGGGACCAGCTGTGGAGGAAACTGCTTCCTCATCACATTCCTGCACTTTCCTCATAAGATCCAAAGAGGCTTGGATGCGAGGAATGTGCCGCCTTGTTTGAATGAAGGGGAACATGAGCGCTCTTACTAGTTCCTCCAGAAAATGCCTCCTCCTGTAGCTATCCACCTGTCTCCAACTGGGATTTATTTCATTCCAGATGACATAGGCATTGTAGGCCGATACATCAACCATATTATAGAATACTGCCATGGGCCTGCGAGCGAGCCGTCTTCCTCCGACAGGTATATGTTGCAACAATCTGGAATATCACAAAAAAGCATACACAAACATTTAGCATTACTGCTGACATCCAGTGATAGTTCAATTCTCTTTACATGCCATTTAGCTTAGAATTTAAAAAAAGTATTTTATGCAATTCAATTATTTGTGTGTGTATATATATATATATATATAATAATATATATATATATATATATATATATATATATATACATACATACAGTATATCAAGTGACTAGAAAGCTTGCCAATCACGATCACAAAGTGACCTTTCAAGAGACATTTAACACCATCTATTAACTCTTTAACATGAACAAATAAACATTTTGTAACCCAAAAATAATACAATACAACATCTTTTCATTTGAATTAGCTAAGTATTATATTTGGGACTCTCAAAAACTTTTAGCACGTTTTTACTCTTACAGCTCTCAAGGTTAACTAATCGTGAAAAGTGTTGATTGTAGCATTATATTTAGATCTATAACATTATATTTAGATCTATAGCATTATATTGGCATGAAAGGTTGCAGAATGTTTATTTATTTATTCGGGACAGGGCCCATTCATGAACAATATTGTACTCTTGTAGAGACTGTAAATTATAGCATAAATGCTCATTTTCATCTGTAGTCCCGAGGCAGGAAGACAACAACAGAAAAGGATAATATGACAATGTACAGTATCAGTCAAGAAAGTAGTCGATCAGACACGTTGAATGCAGTGATCTCATCATTGCAACTCAATTTCTGCACACTAACGAATGCTTTCATCACAACTAACAGTGCAAACACAAAAAAAGTTTAAGACGCAACCGCCATTACACACACAGATGACCGCGGCCAAAGTTGCTTTTTAAAGTCGGATTTCGGGTGTGTGGAAGCCATTCTGAGGTAAATTTGAGGTCAAATTCTTGTGTGGTAAAACCCGAAAATTATGTTTTGCTACATGTCAAATAGGCTGTTAACGTAATGTTTTTTAGTTGCCATCTGGCATGTTAGGCAAATGAATGTCGGAGCCGTCGTGTTTATCATTTTATGCATATCGTCACACATTGAAAGATTTAGTTCACACTCGTGGAGGTTCCCTGATTGTATATGTGTTATAGTGTCCTCGTTGTAATTGATTTATTTACTTTTATTTGTTGTGATGAAGATGCAGTAACAGTTACAGCTGGATCAAGGAAAACACCACCACCTTTTCTGCCTAACGAGGTAATTTTATGTTTTTGTTAGACTTCTTGTTTTTGTTTTAGACGACACACAGTCATTATCAGTGTCGGGCCGTGCATTTCACATCTAGGCCTTCAGTGCTGTCCTTCCTGATTAATACCTTTTAATAGTGTAGCAGCGCACAGACTCTCTATAATTGTTGTTTTTTATTTTGCACCGGCAGTTACTTAAGTTCAGAGACGGAGTCTCCCTTGTCTTGTCATTCAAGGGTTACAATAATATGAATGTTTGAAAAAAAGTTTCGATCATAAATTTAAAAGAAAAATTAAGAAAATCATTTTCACCACGGAAAAAAAGCATTATAGGCCTGCTCACCAAACCTACTGATTATTTTTTACACAAAATCCATCCTTATTTCTTTCCTCAAGAAGACTTCAAATACTCTGTTGTACAGGTTATCTGTGCGTTTAAGTTCCAGTCTTTTCTATCGAGGCTAATGCTTAAAGTCGAGTCTGTCCCGTCATATTTCTAGCATAAGTTTTAATTCGCTTTAGGGCTGAGCCTGAGACTCGACAGAAGCAGTGGACACAGGGACAGTCACCACAAAACATGACGATGTGCACAGCTGACCCATGCTCTCACACAGAGTTTTGAATGAAATCAATGAGATCAGCGGGACTTTTGCCTTCAAAATCAGTTCTGCTTTTACCCGGACAGATCAAATGGTGTTCCGTTACTCTCCGTTAAGCTCAGGCTGAATAAGGGATTTTTTTCCGGTAGGTTTGAACCTGCTGAGGGTCGAGGAGGGAAATAAACATTAATTTATGGGTTGAAAAACGATTAAATCTACAGGAATATATTTTAGTTTAAGCAGTTTGTACAGATGCGGATACTGACTACCAGTAATAGTACGCGCTCTGAGCATCCAATCAAAGAACGTGAAAATGCAGACGTCATTGTACGCCTGCTAGATGGCCCCGCTGCAGTCAAATTGAAATCTGATTGGCTGATTAAATCTGACTGCTTATCTGATTGGTTAAAGCAACAGTTTCATTGCCATTCATTTTAAGCTACAGGCGCCTGCAGATTTCTTTGACCCTGACAACACGATGGCTGAAATATGATTGGATAAAAGCTTTAACATAAACATACACTATGGAAAGCAGTGCAACTAAAGCCCTATTCGCACGGGATTAGTATTACCTGGTGACCTCTAGTAATTTGTAATAATTGCGGAGTTTGTCTGAGATCTTAATCCCGTGCGAATCGACCATGTCTGTAATTTGCAAAGTAAAAATTCCCCCGCAAATTACCTACTATATTTCGCCGAACACCGAGGTCCTGTGATAATATTAGTCCCGTGCGAATCGGCATCTCTGTGATTTGGCCGGATCGTATATCATTTTTTCAAGGTTTTTGTTTCATGTGCGCCTTTTTATCCATCTTTCGCGAATAATGGAGGCTGGTTTGGAGTGTTTTGATAGTATTTTGGGTGCTGAGTCATATCGCTTTACACAACTACACAATTTGCAGAAAGTGAAAGCTGAAGATCATCAGAAGAGCAAAACAAAAAGAATGATTAGATGGGAGATGAACTGGCATGTATAGCAGCATGCGGTAAGGAACTTTATTCTGTTTAGGCTATGTCATAATATATCATACAGCTAGACCTAACGAAAAGAAATTTCCAAGCAATACCCGATGCCATATCCGGGAGATAAGTCAGTAAATTTGAGTTAAATCACAGGCTTCGGTTATCCCGTGCGAATGCGCCACACGAAATTCAGATGTGGCGGGGTAATTTCTAAATCACACGAGGTCCCCAGATAATACTAATCCAGTGCGAATAGGGCTTAAGAGAAAAGTTATGAAATTAAGAGAATGAACTATTAGGAATAATTGAATACTCATTCATGGGAAAAATATATTAAAGTGCAAGTCAAGTGATTCTGATTCTGTTTAGGCCAGTAAATCTCAGAGAATGGTTGACTATGTACCAATGTCAATTAGACCAAAGGTTCCTTTTGAACCGGAGTTGTCCTTTAACTTGGTATGTAAATTTGAGACAAAAATAATAATAATTGATCATAGTTCATAATTATTGGTAATTGCATTATTATCAAGTATATGACAAGAAACCTGAAACACTCATCCTCTGTAACATGCATGAGCATATGTACACATAGGAGGTAGGTAAATCGGTATAAGCTAGGCCTATTTGTTTCATATCTTTTTTTTTTTTTTTTTGCTTGAGCTACCAAATATGATAAATGACATGAAAATGGCCCTGAAGTCTCAGGGTGTTTTCACACCTGTAGTTCGGTTCATTTGGTCCGGACTAAGGGCAAAAAATTATACTTTGTATCATTTTCAGGCGTTTTGGTTCCTTTTCACACCACACTGATTGCTCTGGTCCGAATCAGTTGATAAGTTGATGAAACGGACCAAAATGCAGTCACGTGACAACATCCACATGACTCGTTGGCCACATGTGTCTTGAACATATTTCCACAACTGCATTTCGATTGGTCAGAATTCACGTGCGGGAAAATTCCAACGGAACTCCCGGAAGTAAACAAAGAGGATGAAAATCCGGCAGACATGCGGAGAATTCGCTCACAATGTATGTTCAGAATCAGCACAAGCTTATCCTTTCGCAAATCCCTCATAAACAACAAAGTCTAGACGCGATATAAACAAGAAATTCCCTGTGCAGTGCGGACAACTGCAGTGTTTATGATGAGAGTTTTATTGAGAGTGCAGAAAGCGGTAAGCCTGTCATAGCTTAAAGGAAGCGCTATTGACAATCTAAATAATAGTTTTGTTTGACTACGGCAGCTGGTTTAGTCCAAAAATGTGCAGTTATTTGGCAGTTGGGTCGGTTTAAGGTCGGATCACGTTCTCACCACAAACAAACCGCTCCAGAGTTCGTTTGAAAGCGTACCGAGACCACCTCTTCGAGGAGGTCTCGGTACGCTTGTTTGGTCCACTTTTGGTGCGCACCCGAGTGCGATTGCTGCTTTCTCACCTGCCCAAACGAACCGCACCAAAGGGGAAAACCAACTCTAGTGCGATTCAACCGAACTAAATGAGGCAGGTGTGAAAGCACCCTTAGTGTACGTCAATGTCGTCATCAGTCAGCTCTGACTTTGAAGGTGGACAATGTTTGCCACAGAGTAATACAGAGCCCTCCCCACCGAAAGCAATGTCTAAAGAACAGGTAGTGTACTAGTTTATTCTGGTCAATAAAGAATGCACTTTTCAATAAACCATTTGGTAATCAGTATCTATATAAAACTATTGCAGCCCTTGGCAACACTGCATAATACATTTTTTTTTTGTACTCTTCATAAAAACAGGTGGAAATTTCTCCTGGATCCAGTGTATTTGTTGACAGACTGGCTTGGGCTGTGGGCGAGAATGCAAACTCCGCCTCCTGTTTTGTGAGAACGCTCCTGACGGCAGTGTTCCCAATTGATGTGCTACTTGTGAGCAATCTTCGAGGAACATCCGGGGATTCTGGGCCACAACACCAGGCTCTTGACAAATTGAATGTTGAAGCAGTAAGTTTCAAATCAGTTCAGAGTATTGTAATTATTGAGAGTATCTTTGATCAATATTATATTGCTGCACTACAGGGTTTAATTAGGGGTTCAACCACTAAGTGGTGAAACCCTATTGTTATTATTATTGTTGTTGTTTTTATTATTATTATTACATACAAAGTGATCTACCGGGTGTACGTTTAGGTTAAGTAGCTTGCTCAGGGCCACAATAGTGGCAATCCCTATCAAACTCACAACTTTTTGTGGTTCAATTATGATTTTATATGGAACCCTAGACACTAGACCACCCCCATGCTGCTGCTGATATGTTGATAACTTGATATGTTGTCCTGAACTGTGGGCCACCTTGCTTCCTAACAACAGCAATGTTTTGCTTTTTATTTATTTGTCTCACAGGAGCAACGTTGCAAAAGTGGCATCATGTGGTCCCCTCCAGCATTGGTGCAGTCATGAATGCCAAACTTACTGAAATTAGAGTGAAGAAGAAAACAGAAAAACATCCAGAAACCTTAATGCTCTTTGATGATTGATGGCCATGATAGTGTGTTGAAGGTATTTTGTTGTTGTTGATGTTTTTCTTCTTTATTTTTCTGAGCTTGTTTTCTGAGTTTGCCCTATCAAGTTGTAATTCTTAATTACTCATGTGGAGTATAACTTGATTTGTGTGTTACTTGTTTTTTTTTTTTTTTTTTTTTTTTAATAAAAGTGTATTCATAGCAAATTTGTGCAAGTCATTAACTGAAATCATATATGATTAGTATATGCAGAAGGTGTTGTATTATTGAATGAAAATCATGTTTTATAATATATTATAAATATAGTAATATTATAGCTGTAATATGAGGAATTAGTTGTACACATAAAACTCAAAGAGCAGGCACACCATTTCCCTATATAAAAAAAACATGAAATCTGTATGAAATGCATATAAACAAATTACACAAAATATATATAAATCCTATGTAATATTACTTTGATTAGCATATGATTCAATATAAGAACTTTATATGATTTATATATGAATTTCAGTTGTTTTATACTAATACCATACACCATTGCATACTTTTGTCATGTGAAACTCATATAAGACTTTTTACAGTATTCATATATGACGCAAAAATCCCCTACAAGTTGTATGTGTGCTATTTAGTATGAAAGGGGCCATAATCGGTCTGATTTTTTATAGGACATGTATTGAACTTACATGAAACATAGAAGGTAATTCTGGCCGATTTAATTAAGGAAGATATATGGTTGCTGTATGTGAACCATGCAGGTTTTTTTCATATGGGTAGGCTCTAAGGTGCTCAAGCTGCCATACTAGACAGCTTGAGATACATCCTTGAGACACAAATCCCCCAAGCCTTTAATAGCCAAATGTTTCTTAGCATGTTACAGAAGGAGATACAATGAGTACATACATAGAGTTTCTATACAGAATCCACTACTCTATTATGAAGATGCTAGGAGGTGGAGGTGGGTGTAAATGTCTGTGACTGACTGCGGAGCATTCGTTGAATAAGCTTAAATACTATAGATGATTAGAGAAGGTGGAGTAACAAATCAGCTGATATTGTTTAGCGATCAGTGGTCTGCCTGAACTACGCTTGAATTACATTCGATAACTCAAGCTCTATTAGTCCTCATTAATAGAGGTTTGAATGTTAATTATTCTTCATGAAGGTTTGTGTTATCTTAAATCCTGTTATCTTAAGGGAAACAGTAGGAAACCACTGAAACTGTTGTGTATATTCTGGTCATCAAATATCCTCCTGCCAGACCAAAGTCTCACATAGACAACATCTCCAACTTTCAGGATCAACACAACTCCATTCGAGGAGTTTAACCCATCCACATCCTTAGACTGAGACTGATAATCATGTGCTATAATCACATGCTCTCCATTTTTAAAAATGGCTGCAGTTGCTGCAGTTGGACCACGACCATAAACAGAGACTCTGAACATGTACGCTCCTTTCAGTGGGGCTGTGAAAATACCTAAATCAAATAACAAGAGATACAGAATCAGATGTTTCCTGTGTGATTGTTTAATTACCAATCACACTGTGTAAAAGTTTTGAAAGATGGCAGATCATTTAATTCTCTTATACACATTACACAACTGCAGAGGTTTTCTTTACTATAGACTATAAAAAGTTTTATGACTCCATTTCATTGATCATTACCTGTAACTGGGTTGTAGGCGTTCCCTATGTTTGTGAAGACGTTCCTGTAGGTTAGTGTGATTTCAGTGGTAAAAGGACCAATATAATCACGGCCAGATTTCATCAGTGAAGCTGAAAAAGCTATTTCTCTGTCTGTTATTGAAAAACATAAGAAATATTGAGATATATTAACATATTACACTGACAATGTATACACTGAATTTAACATAATTCAAGCACACTTTCACCTCTATTTTCCTTTCTTAACTCCACTTGACCCAGAGTAAGATTTGAAATTTCTGTGAAGGAATAGATTCTGTTAAATGACATTCAGACTGATTATTGTAATAGATTCACAATTTACATATACACTCAACTTTACACTAACATATACACTATACAATGTATTTCATTGGTGTTTCACTTTGAGGATCATTGATAAAAGAGCGGATGTTTTGGTGAGGTACCATCATTTTTCTTGTTCATCTCTTCCAGGACAAAAGTCTGTTGTTCCATCAGTTGCGTCTCTAAAGCTCTGATGTTTGCTTTCAGCTCTGTAACTGAGGCTTTCTGCTCTGTAACTGTGGCGGTCAGTTCTCTGTTGTTTGCTTTCTGCTCTGTAACTGTTGCGGTCAGTTCTCTCAGTGCTGCATGGATGTCAGTGAAGCACAGATGGCAGTTTTGTTCGCTGTCAGTTTCATATCTCAAAGTGTCTGTTTGAGGTGTATTCTGTCCTCCGTCCTCAGATCTGAGCTGTTGACTGATCTCATTCTCATTGAGTCCTCCATCTACCTGATGCTGTACCACAAACACAAAGGTTTCCAACAGCAGCAGTAAACATACTAAACCCTTCATTCTTCACTGATGTTTGTTTCCAGCTCTTGCTCTGTCATCCTCACAGCCTCTCATGTTCCTTTTATAGTGTCCTGATTTACTGTCTTTTGTACATGATTTACATTGCTCCAGATAAATAAGTAGTTCAAGTTAATTGTTAATCATAATCAAAACGATGTTCCGGGTTCAGTAGATGTTTATCTATATTTATAACATTTGTGGCACTGTTGATCTCAACAGAAAATAACTTGTTATTTTCAAAGTAATTTATATATTTAAATATATATATATATATATATATATATATATATATATATATATATATATATATATACGGTTGCGATCGATATTATTCATCGCCCATTGCAAATAAGGTTTATAGGCAAAATGTACAGACTTTCAGCTGTTCGCAATGAACAAATCAAACAAATGTAATTGAAATAGATTCAACATAGATAGAACAACATATGTTTCATGTGGTTTCCCCAAATTCAACTGAAAATGCAACTTTCAATGACTTCTACAGTCTCACAATTATTCACCCCCTTCATGGCAAGCATCTTTAGTACTTAGTAGAACAGCCTTTTGCTGTTATGACCTGCTGCAAACAAGATGTATTACCAGACACCAGCTTCTAGCAGAGTTTCTGAGGAATCTTAGCACATTCCCCAAGAGACAATGGCCTCCAGTTCAGAAATGTTCTTGGGTTTGCGTGCTGCAAACACCTTCAAATCCCACCAGAGATTTTCTATGGGGTTCAAGTCAGGTGACTGTGATGCCACAGTAGAATCTTCCAGGACTTCTTCTGAAACAAAACCCCTTTTCCACCAAACAAAGACGATGCGAGTCGAGCTGGTACTGTGTAGTTTTCCACTGTGTAAAAGCTGTAACTGTACCTGCTTTCGTAACTTTTTTTCGTATCACCTCCGGCGAGGTTCTGAGCGAGCTGAGGCGATACTAAAATGTCACGTGAAAACACGGCAGACTGCTGATTGGTCAGAAAGAATCGTCACTATTCACTGCGTCATCATTGCACGCGCCAGACGGAGTATCCTGAATAACCCCCCCATTTTTAAATAGGGGATGCTGAACGCATCTCCTTCCTCCTGCGGCAGACAGTTTGAACGAGGTTAAGTAGGAACTGCACTTTGAAACACGCTGGGTGGCGAAAGTGACAGGTTTAGAGAAGGAGAGCAAGTGAGAGGTGGGCAGAAACGCTTGCGCGGTCTGTCCCAACCTCGTAAATCGGGAGAAGCTCTCCTTTATCTGACCTGCGGGTCAGGAACGATTCGAGGAGGCTGGAGCGAAGGGTTTGTTAGACTGCTTCAGCTCAAGACGCTTATGAGGTCGCTGGCGGGGAAACGGGCGACCGCGGGCTCCCCAAACCATAGCAGGTGGGGGATGAGCCGAGTCACTTCTCCTAACGGGAAAATCCGTCCTATGAGAAGAACGTTCTCTGGGTTGAGACGGGGAAGGGTTAGAGGATTCCCTGACTGGCAGCTGACTGGGATTTTGCGGCCCGAAACTTGTCAACCACAGTGTTGACCGCCTCCCCGAACAGTCCAGATTGAGAAACTGGGGCGTCCAAGAGAAAAACCTTCTCTTTGTCACGGATCTCTGTGAGATTGAGCCATAGGTGGCGCTCTGCAGCAACCGCCCCGGCCATAGAAAGACCTATAGCGCGTGCGGTGTGCTTGGTGGGTCTTAAGGCCAGATCCGTGGCCTTACGAAGCTCTTTGACAGCTTTTGGCATAATTCCAGTTCCCTCGTCCATCTCCTTCAAGACGTCCGCCTCGTAGGCTTGGAGGATGGCCATAGTATGTAGGGCCATGCCTGCCTGACCAGCTGCCATGTAGGACTTTCCGATAAAGGCAGGAAGTAGTCCTGCACGGTTTAGAGGGAAGGAGGGGGCGAGATTTCCACAACGGAGCAGACGATGGAGAAATTCCAAAGACTTAATAGAGCAGCCATCAAGTGTTAAACGGTATTCTAGGTTATTACGTGTGGAAGTTTTTTGTCCAATAATTAGAATCTCAGAATTCAGTAGTAGGAAATTACTAGTCATCCAATTTTTTATATTAGCTATGCTTTCCGTTCATTTATTGAATTGGTAAGGTTTGTTAATATACAGCTGAGTATCATCGGCATAACAGTGACAGCTAATTCCATGTTCTCAGTGGGAACACCCTCTGGGTGTGCCGATTGTCTGAAGCCCTTATAGAATCACGCCAATTTATTGGCTCGCGAGTCACAATCGTCTAAACTCGACGAGAGATTTTTAAGTGGCCCTAATACTAGGCCTGAGTGGAGAAAGCTGCCCTTTTTCAGTGATCTGCATCATGAGATCTCCAGAACCTGGGTGTGCTCTTTGATCTTTCATTTGAAAGTCACGTGTTTAGTATCTGTAAAACCGTTTTTTTCCATCTTAAAAATATATCTAAATTACATCATATGCTCTCACTGACAAAGGCGGAACAATTAGTTAATGCGTTCATGACCTCAAGGCTAGATTATTGTAATGCTCTACTGGGTGGCTGCCCTGCACGCTTAAAAAAATCAAACTACAGCTAGTTTAAAACGCAGCCGCTAGAGTTGTTACCAGAACCAGGAATTATGACCGTATTAGCCCAGTTCTGTCAACACTGCATTGGCTCCCTATTGAACATCTTATACATTTTAAAATATTGCTGATTACTTACAAAGCACTAAATAGTTTATCTCCACAGTACTTGAGCGAGTTCTTAACGCATTATAGTCATTCACGTCTATTGCGATCTCAAAATTCTGGCCAGTTGATAATACCTAGATTATCAAAATCGACTGCTGGTGGTAGATCCTTTACGTCTATTGCGATCCCAAAATTCTGGCCAGTTGATAATACCTAGAATATCAAAATCGACTGCTGGCGGTAGATCCTTTATCTATTTAGCACCAACACTTTGGAACAATCTTCCTAACATAGTCCGGGAAGCAGATACAGTTTGTCAGTTTAAATCTAGACTAAAAACACATCTCTTTGGCTTAGCATACACATAACACTATAAGTTTTTGTCTGTGAAAGTTTTTTTCAACTTTAAGATTGGGTAATAAACTCGAAAGTGTCTTCTTTTTAAATATGTCTAAATTGTGCATGTAGTGCAAATAGTTCAGCAACTGCAATTATTTTAGTTTGGGGATGTCATTTCTGGGGATGTGGCTCAGGCAGGGGGAGGGAGAAAGGGAACTGACATAGTCTTGGAAAAAAGTTTGCAGGAACCCCATTTTTCATTATATCTTCCTCAAATTTGAAATATAAACTGATGAGACTTGTGGCTTTCAATCCTTTACCTATCTGGATTCCACCAGGTCTATTTTTATATATTTGTACATGAAATAATAAAACCTTATTTGTGGCGCACATTATTTTTGAGGCACTTCAACTTTTATAACTTTTTATCTGTTTGAGTATTATCAACTCTGATTGATTGTTAGTAGAGTCCCAATTGTCTTCTTTCCAAAGATACCTTAATTGTGCCTGTGGTACACTGTTCTCAGGAGCTGTATTTATTTTAATCCAGGTTTGTCATTTTCAGCTGTGAGCCCCCGAGTGGGGGGTGAAGGTTAACAGGTTAAAACATACCATTTGCCAACATATAAATTTGCTGTATTCAGCACAAACTCTGCTACAATAATCTGTGAGCAAAATGGATGTACATGTTTGCATTTTATAGAAAAAAAAAAATATGCGTGGTTAGTACGTTTTGGAGGGAAAAAATGTCACCGCAATAAGGCCATTTAACACATATTGAATAGTTGTCCACAATACTTTTGAGTTACTATTCTTGTAGGCTGGAATTATTACTTCAAAATGAAGTGAAAATCATTCTGACCACTCTTCCACAAACATCAATATAACGATTTAAATGTCTTACATCCAGGCCCGGACTGGCCATCGGGAGCACCGGGACAATTCCTGGTGGCCTGGCGACTAATTTGGCCTGCTGCCAGCCAGCGTTTTTTTAATTTTATTTTTTATATTGTTAACTTTACCAGTGATCATTTTCAAATTCGTCATTCAATTAAAATATTATTAATATTAATAATAATAATAATAATAATATATAAATAAAATCATGAATCTGTTAGTCTTGACTGGCAAGGCTATGATTCGACTTTACGCCTCAGCCAAACCAAAGAACTCTTTGGCCAAACGGTTTAAACAGAAAATGTGAGCTGCACCCGATGATGGAGAGAAAACGGCCAGGTGGAGCAGAGAAAGGACAAAGAAAAAGAAAGCACTCCAAGAAGAAGCAGCAAAATATTGCAAAATTATTGGCCTGTTCAGGGCTTCAAGTGCAGGTCAGTTTAATCTGTAAATACTGTACTTTTTTCTTCGTTAATTTAGTATTGAACAACTGCTAGCAAATGTAAGCGGTAGCGCCTGTCTAACGTTACATTCGTGCACAAATTAAAACAAATGAGTGAAACAGCACACAGAAAACTCACAGAAGAAATGTACTGAGGTAAAAATTCTAATAGTTTTTTTTAATAACATGATTTAGTTTAACATAACACAACTAGGGAGCTAGCTGTTTGTTTTGCTGAATCACGATTGAAAATGTTACATTGAATTTATTGTTCAATAAACAAGTAGTAGTTCATATTTATTATTAAGTTACTTACATTTTAGACACAAACCATATGAACTGTTTTTGTTCTATTTCACCGACGAAAATAGTTCCAAAAGTACAGCGCGGGGTTTTGTTACTGAATGATTTAGCGTTTTGAACGAATCTTTTGTATGAATGACTCCCTAATTAAGACAGTCACTTGCCGCCATCTATTGGCGGTTTAGTTTAATGTTTTGAAATTTGTATTTGTATATTCAAACATTTATTTAAAACATCAATCTCATAACATTATTTATTGCAGTTGTAATTGCAGTGCACCTTATTTAATTTGATGGGTAACAGCCCTATAGTGTCTTATTATTATAACTGAATTTATTGATCAAATGCAAGAATTTGACATGAAAGATGATGCATACATTTGCTTTACTTCTAGGTTGGTTGTTTATGTTTTTATGTTATGGTCATACTGTGAAATAAATGTAATTTAGGGGGGAAAAAACAGGGTTGTAGTGTTTCAAAATTTTATTTGGGTACATAGGATGGCCTGGATGGGTGTAGGATTTCCCGGCCTGAAATTGTGTCCCAGTCCGGCCCTGCTTACATCAGTTTTTGGGTCAGCAGTGCTGTATGCGGGGTATGTGTGAATGGCCATGAATATTAATGTGATTTACACCTGGGGAGACTAAAGACACTCCCCCAATGGCTAATGGCCCATCAAGGTGCTGTGAGGGAGCCTGAACTAAGAATGATTCACTGATGAATAAAAAGTTAAAAAGAACAGCATTTATCCAAAATAGAAATCTTTCTTAAGAACATAAAGACTTAAAGTCATTCATATCACTTAACACATCCTTTAAAAAACATAAAAAGACCAAACTTGGTTTTTAAAGAATCCTAAAAAAAAATATCACAGGTTAAAAAAAATTAAGCAGCACAACAGTTTCCAACATTGATTTAAAAAAAAAATTATATCAGAATGATTTCTGAAGGCTGATGGTGACGATGTAAACACAATTAGGCTACATTACATCTGTAAAATATTACATCTATGCAATACTCAGTATGATTCTCGATCGCACTGAGCACTGCAGCCACATTCCTAAAAAACAAAACAAAAAAAC
Organism: Chrosomus eos; assembly: GCA_036326025.1. Taxonomy (NCBI): domain Eukaryota; kingdom Metazoa; phylum Chordata; class Actinopteri; order Cypriniformes; family Leuciscidae; genus Chrosomus; species Chrosomus eos. Next base: position 20,295 of record JAZAVI010000474.1, read on the forward strand.
TGTTAGCACATTATCCAAAGTAAACTGATGGACAATTAAGATGCACAATGTATCTGTTGATAAACGGAGAAAACATCTATTGATGGGTAGACCGCGTCACCGCGAGTATCTGTTTATGGCCCATAGAGACCGCACGCATTTACTGATACACTCAATGAACGGATGTACATAATACAAATAAAACATCTCCAGTTAACTAGCAGAGCATTCATTTAGTCCGCTCTTAAATAAGAGATCTAGCGCAAAAATGTTTTGTTTTTGAACTCAAGCTGAGCGCTCGTGTCCGCTGCTATCAGTGTCATGGATACCGTGTTCTCTTGTGGTGGCGCGCACGCAGTCTTCACTCGGACGCGCTCTTCAATCTATCACTGTTGCGGACACTATTCATTCCGGTCAAATCACAAAATAAAATGCACACAAACGTGTGTCCTATATAGGTGTGTGCTTGATATAGACTGTAACCACTGATGAACATATTCGGTTTTGATGAGAGAAAAAAAAATATACCGAGGGCGGATTCGAACCCATAACCTATGACACACTTGGCAAACGATCTTCCACTAGACCACTGAAGTACTCACACAAAACGTGCGGATCGATTTATATTATATATATTATATAATTATATAAAATTATATATATTATATTATATTATAACCTAAGCAGTTATTTAAAAAGTTTACACGGCCTACACAAATGTTAGAGATATTGTGAGGTAATATTTCCTATGTCAAAACTAGGCAAAATATAGTCTGAAAATGCATTTGAGCTCTATGATCAGAAAAGGAATTACAAACACTAAACAACTTACTCTGAGCTTGTATCCTCGGCGGGGTCAATTCATTCTTCAAAATGCATCCGTTCGTCATCCGAGTTTCAAATTCCTCTGAGGAAAAGGTGAATTCCTCCCGCTGTCCATAATCCTCTGAAGGAGTAGCGTGCTGCCATCCTCAAAACGCGATGAACTATCAGTGAATCTGAAGAAACTTTGTGTTGTTATGGCATTGATCGGGGGGCGTGCCGCGTGTACGATGCATAGATCGCCTATTTACCATGTGAAAAGCTCTGGGGGTGTGGCGGCCTCAGCTAATTAAAGGTAATGAAGGGAGAGTGAAAAAATTGTACCTCTCCTTGGTTTCAAACGGATTACATAAACTGGAAATATTTTTTTAAAAATAAATTACTTCATTTAAAAGAAGAGAATTTCAGCTTCATAAAGATACATATCTCGTATCTCTTTGACAAGTATTGACTGAATTACAGTTATTTTTTCGGACGCGTTTCAGAATGGACTTCACTGACAGAGAGAAGGCAAAACGCGCATCATGTTTATTTTTCTTTATTTGACGAAAAGCACAACACTTTGTTTTTATTGTGAGTACCCACAAAAAAAGACACTTAACAGGAACTAATGATGTACAACACTTATATGTAAGATCAAAAATCAACAGAGTAATTTGATTCTCTTTTGCACTGATGTGGAAAAAATCCAGCAAAACGCGCGAACGCGTTTCTCGACCCCAGAGGGTTAATAACGCGTTTAACTGACAGCCCTAATATATATATTTATATATGAAGAGTTTGGTTCCAAAACGCGATAAACACCATTAAAAAAAATTAGTTACTGTACAATTAAGTATTTTATCTGGTCGGTATTGAAAAGTCAATGTTTCATTTTAAATAAAATGCAATATCCGCCGTGTTATTCTGTCATGTTTTCTCCCTTTCTTTCCAAACCGCGACAAACGCCAGTCTCCCTTCTCTGCAGAATGCGATACATCCGCTCAACCACCATTCCACGCAATGTAAACAGTAACGGCTGCTCTTTAAATACACCAGGCTTCCTAGTTTTTCTTATCTATTTTGTACTTTTCGATCAACAAACAAACAAAAAAAATGAATAATTTTGACGGTATTGATGAACCTGTGGTTGTTTCTGCGGTGGGTAAGACACATAAGGCATCGAAATCGAATCATTTACGTGAGGAGATAGAGGCTACGTTCACACTGCAGGGCTTAATGCTCAATTCCGATTTTTTGAAAAAATCCGATTTTTTTGCAAGGCCGTTCACATTTCCAATTAAATGCGACCTTTAGTGATCTCCTGTGTGAACGTGAAATGACCCAGAAGTGACCCGTATGCGCAGAAGAGTACTCAACGATCAACGACGTCACTTGCTGTTTGCGGAAGTACCTAAACATGAATGTCAACAGTGGAGCTCGTTTAGCAATATTAAAGTTATTTTCCCAACAGAGCCAGCACAATTACAATCTTTTCGTTTTAAGAAGAAAATTAAGAAGGAGGAGAGCGTTTGAGCGCCTTCGATTAACTCACGGGAAGAGACACGTCTGCGGCGGACCATAACAGTGCAACGCGTTGGAGTGTATTGACAGGTGCGTGCTATCGGTGCTATCGTACGATAGCTAACTTGTTTATCTTCTCATTCCTGCCTACTTCAACGCAGAATTATGACGTTTGTCGCATATCAACGGCGTGCGGGTCGGATACATGCGACCTGGCCGTTCAGATTGAGGTCGCATTTCAAAAGATCGGATACGTATCGGATTTGGACCACATACCCAAGTGGCCTGGGTCGCATTTGAAAAGATCGGATCTGTGTCGTTCAGACTGTCATGAAAAGATCGGATACAGGTCGCATAGGGGCAAAAAAATCGGAATTGGGTCGTTTCAGCCTGCAGTGTGAACGTAGCCTAAGAAGATGAGGCCCTCGAGAGGAGGAAAAATGCCGGCTGTTGCTTGTTCTCACAGGACAGCAGCATCAAACTTCTGTCACGCTGACACATTGACCCGAGGGGGTCTTTTGAAAAACTTTCAATTGTTTTATTCAAAGTCAACGAAAACCGAGCAGGACCAAGCCATTTTACAGCTGATCGCCGTCAAAAATTCGTGAATCTTTGTGAAAGTACGTGTTTTTTGTCTGTGAAAACTTACTAAAGATATTATACTAATATTATTATACTAATAAACTTACTTTGTTGTGTATTTTCAACAGTTTCAATATGAAAAACTTGTATATTGATTCAATGGATTAATTGCATTTTGGGGGAAAAAATAACCCGTTTTTATAATTAATCTTTGAAAATCAAAACCTGGATTTCATTTTTTTTTTGTTATTATAACCTACAAATGCTATGTGAAAGTTTGAAACAGAAAATAGTGGTTTTCATCTTTCCACTTTCTTTGAGTAAAAACATTTTTACTCAAAATAATCAAAATGGATTTATTGCGTTTTGGAACCAAACTCTTCATATATATATATATATTATATATATATATATATATATATATATATATATATATATATATATATTATATATATATATATCAGCGGTCGGCATCCTTATGGGACGGATAATCACAGAATCACGTAATGTGAATGGATTGACGGATCTGTTGACTAACGTAGTTTAATATCTCACACTTCAATAGCATTTATAGCACCTAACTTAATAAAACAGGCTGTGACTGTGAGGAATAATTACCTCAAAATGTACGTCCATATGCAAGTTTGAGTGACTTTATTTAAATCAAATACTTTAGCTATTGTCACGTGCCAGTGATTATCCCCACCTATGATATATTTCTCATCTCTTATATAGAAGTTCACACTACTTTATGGTATCCATGTGCATATCTTACAAAAGTTACCAGGTTTACCAGCTTTATGACAAAAAAAAGTAAACATTGGATGTCAATTTACACAGTATAAAGCTTCAACATTATATATGTAAACATCACTTAATATTTTTTTTCTAATGAAACAACTGTTGCTGATGGATTTTATCTTGTTGAATCCACAAAATTACTTTAAATGTTATTTTTCCCCCACATGCAACAACATCCTGTATTAACAGAAGTAGAACTGAATAAATGCATGGATTAATACATACAAAAAAGTAATTTGAAGACAACATAAGTTTCATTCTTTACTTGCTGTTACTGTATAATTATATACAAACTATACAGAAGATAACAGACTATACATGTAAAACTTACAATTATTCAACACAAAACTTGTCAAGTTAATTTCATGTATAAAAACAGTAAATGTAATTATTAACCTGATTTACAACTGTCTATGTACCAGAATGCCCTAGATTTTGGGAAATTGGATTTGTGCCCTTGTGATAAAGTGTACAATAACTTGTTTTATGGTACCATAATATGAGCTGTTGTTTTGCGGTGTGTACTTTGATCTTAACACCTTTAACCTTATTATTTATTATTCACAGGTTAGGTAAAGTAAGTCGAGTCTGGCCTAAATTATAAGCATTTTAAATTACTTACAATTTCCTCAGAAGACTTCTCTGTGGTATGTTCTTTTTTAAAGTCTTAAAATACTATCAAATCAAAAGCTTTGGTAGGCAGTTTTTGTAGTCAATTAAATTTCTTTTAAATTTGTTTTTCTTTTCTTTTTTTATGTAAAGGCAAATAAAACTTCATAATTAAAGAATAAACTACAATAATCCGGCTTTAAATCATAGGTTGTCTTCAGCTCTGGGCTTCTTGTGTCTTCAGATCTGGGGTTCTTGTCTTCAGCTCTGGGCTTCTTGTGTCTTCAGCTCTGGGCTTCTTGTCCTAAGCTCTGGGCTTCTTGTCTTCAGTTCTGGGTTTCTTGTGTCTTCAGCTCTGGGCTTCTTGTGTCTTCAGCTCTGGGCTTCTTGTGTCTTCAGCTCTGGACTTCTTGTGTACAGCTCTGGGCTTCTTGTGTCTTTAGCTCTGGGCCTCTTGTGTACAGCTCTGGGCTTCTTGTCTTCAGCTCTGGGCTTCTTGTGTACAGCTCTGGGCTTCTTGTCTTCAGCTCTGGGCTTCTTGTGTACAGCTCTGGGCTTCTTGTCTTCAGCTCTGGGCTTCTTGTGTCTTCAGCTCTGGGCTTCTTGTGTCTTCAGCTCTGGGCTTCTTGTGTCTTCAGCTCTGGGCTTCTTGTGTCTTCAGCTCTGGGCTTCTTGTCTTCAGCTCTGGGCTTCTTGTCTTCAGCCGTGGGCTGAAGTGTACCAGCAATAGGGATAACCGCACCCTGGAGAGGATTGTGAAACAAAACCCATTCAAATATGAGGGGAAATTCACAAAGAGTGGAATAACCACCACGCACAGACGTATGCAAGACATGGGTTTCAGCTGTCGCATTTCTTGTGTCAAGCCACAGCGTCAGAAGCGTCTCGCCTGGGCTAAAGACAAAAAGGACTGGACTGCTGCTGAGTGGTCCAAAGTTATGTCCTCTGATGAAAGTAAATTTTGCATTTCCTTTGGAAATCAAGGTCCCAGAGTCTGGAGGAAGAGGGGAGAAGCACAGAATCCACGTTGCTTGAAGTCCAGTGTAAAGTTTCCTTCGCTTTGGGCTTCTTGTGTCCTCAGCTCCGGGCTTCTTTTGTCTTCAGCTCTGGGCTTCTTTTGTCTTCAGCTCTGGGCTTCTTGTCTTCAGCTCTGGGCTTCTTGTCTTCAGCTCTGGGCTGAAGTGTACCAGCAATAGGGATAACCGCACCCTGGAGAGGATTGTGAAACAAAACTCATTCAAATATGAGGGGAAATTCACAAAGAGTGGAATAACCACCATGCACAGACGTATGCAAGACATGGGTTTCAGCTGTCGCATTCCTTGTGTCAAGCCACAGCGTCAGAAGCGTCTCACCTGGGCTAAAGACAAAAAGGACTGGACTGCTGCTGAGTGGTCCAAAGTTATGTCCTCTGATGAAAGTAAATTTTGCATTTCCTTTGGAAATCAAGATCCCAGAGTCTGGAGGAAGAGGGGATAAGCACAAAATCTACGTTGCTTGAAGTCCAGTGTAAAGTTTCCACAGTCAGTGATGGTTTGGGGTGCCATGTCATCTGCTGGTGTTGATCCACTGTGTTTTCTGAGGTTCAAGGTCAATGCAGCCGTCTGCCAGGAAGTTTTAGAGCACTTCATATTTCCTGCTGCTGACCAACTTTATGGAGATGCAGATTTCATTTTCCAACAGGACTTAGCACCTGCACACAGTGCTAAGGCTACCAGTACCTGGTTTAAGGACCATGGTATCCCTGTTCTTAATTGGCCAGAAAACTCGCCTGACCTAAACCCTATAGAAAACATGCGTAACGTTAACACAGTAACTTACTACAGCTGTACATCGCATCTGTGCCATTCATTCACTCTCGCTCCTGCATTAGTAAACGTTATTTTTACATGAACACATCAAAACTATATTGCTATAGCCTACTGAGATTTGTTCTAATCACGATATAGAATAGTGTCTGTAAACGCAAAAAGACTGTTTAAATATGAATCGGGTGTGTGTGTGTGAGTGAATGAATGAACACAGAGATGTGCGCTGTTACAAACGAAATATGAAAGACAACATTTCGTTGACTAGTTTTGGATAGATTATAGAGCTTGGCAACGTCACGTCAGCCACGGAGCGCCGCGGTGGCTGATGGGTAGTGCCGCCATATTGTGATGCCATCACCATTACGCTCTTAATCTGTCAATCTGGCAGACGCAAATCCGGACCGCTAATATATAAAGTAAACATTGATATTTCGGTTAATTTTAAAGTTATGGGAAGAACTTGTGTTGTCGGTTCGTTCACACGATCGACAAGGTAAGAAGTTAGACAACGTATTGTCTTTCTTTAGATTTCCCGCCTGGAGGCAGAATCAAGGAAGCTATGTGTCTGATGTGACAAAAAGACGCCGGCTGTCTTGGATATCAGCCATAAGACGTACATACATCAAGTTCTCTTACGAGAGTATCTCTCGTACTGCGTAATATCTTACGCTATGGGGAAAACTCTTTTCCACGAGATATTGAAGCCAAAAATTATCCTTAATTTTTTACTAATGTAAAACGCTTTGCAGCAGCAAGCAGACCTAGGCGAGACAGCTCGCGCGCCTATTGGCTGCTCTGCGGCAATAGCAGCAGCCTATCGAGAGAGGCTCTGCGTGACGTCACGACGAATGGGGGCCCTTCGCGCCCATATCGTCACGTCCCGCCAGAAAGGGCGTGGTCTCGCCCTATATCTAGGCTCGATAGCTGCTCTTACGTCGATTTTCATCTCTTCAGCGAAGCCTCACGCATCGCTGGATCCAGAGTGAGAAGCCGCGCCGTCGACCTGTAGCCTTCAGCGGGACGTGCCATTGAGTCTGGAGTCGCTGGCCTCGCTGCCTTCAGCCGCCGTACCTGCTGTGCTTTCCGGCGTTATATCCTTTCCTCTGCATAGAGTGTGTGTGTGTGTTTGCATATCTGCTTTTTTCCCACCCCCTCTAAAAGAGCGGCGTCTTTTTAAAGATGCCTTCCTGCGGTTCTTGCCGAGCCCCACTCAGCGACGAGGACCGACATGTCATCTGCGTGTCCTGCCTGGGTGAGGATCACGCGGCCATCGCGCTCGCTGACGGCGGATGCCATCACTGCGAACGTTTGCCTATGGTGACTCTGCGGACTCGCCTGGCTTCGTTCTCCGAGCCCGTATCCCAGCCTGCCGTGACGCCGCGTCGCAAGAAGCGCCGCGCCCAGCGCGCTCCCGAGCTATCTCCAGCCCGCCAAAGCTCGCCGGTTCGCCCGCCAGCTTCGCCGGCTTCGCTCGAGTCGCTCACCGACGGACAGCGGCCGCCGTCCGCCGCCGCGTCCGCCATCGAGTTGGACGACAACACCGAGGCGTGTTCTCTCTTGGCTTCGGATAGCGAGGATTGGGCGAGCTCTGTGGACCTCCCCTCCGCTAACGCTCCCCGCCAACCCTCTGGGAAGAGAGCCGGCATTGAGTCTGAGCTGATGCGTCTGCTCACCAAGGCCGTAGAAAGCATCGGCCTCGATTGGGAGGCACCCACGCTGCCGCCGCGCAACAGATTAGACGGGCGCTTTCTCGGCAAAGACGAGGCTCCGTCAAAATCTAGGCCCGCGCCCTTCCTCCCGGAACTTCACGAGGAGGTTGCAAAGTCGTGGAAGGCCCCCTTTTCCGCCAGGATGCGTACCTCTACCTCCGCGGCATTCTCCGCTGTCGACGGTGCGGGAAGTAGAGGCTACCTCGCCATTCCTCCGGTGGAGACGGCTGTCGCGTCGCATCTCTGCCCGCCCTCTGCGGGACGGCGGGTTCAGACGACGCTCCCGTCCAAAGCCTGCCGAGTGACATCATCGCTGCACGGACGCGCTTACACCGCCGCCGGGCAAGCAGTCTCAGCGCTGCACACGATGTCTATTCTGCAGATCTACCAGGCAGACCTCCTTCTCAAGCTGGACGAGGAGGGACCCGGTGCTATCTGTGTGGCGGACCTGAGGAGCGCTACGGACCTCGCTCTACGCGCTTCTAAAGCCGCTGCGCAAGCCATGGGGTGGAACATGGCCTCTCTCGCCGTCGCCGAGAGACACTTATGGTTGACGCTGTCCGAGATGACGGAAGCCGAGCGCTCTGTGTTCCTCGACGCGCCCATTTCCCCGGAGGGCCTGTTCGGAACGGCCGTCAAGGACTTCGCGGACAGGTTTGTTGAGGTGCAGAAGACTTCTCAGGCTATGAAGCACTTCCTGCCGAAGCGCTCGAGCTCCGCTACAGGCCGCACCAAGCCGCCTGCTCGCAGCTCTCAGCCCCAGCCTGCACCGCCCTCCGCCGCCGCCGCCTCACAGCGCCGCCAGGCCCGGGATCAGAGACCGCGGTCTCGCTCCGCCGGACGCCGCCCCCCTCACCGCGGGCCCCGGCCGAGGATTGAGATCAAGCCCGAGGCCCCAAAGTCTTCCTAGCCGCTCTAGGAAAACGACGGTGTTCAGATCCCGCTGCGGCCGGATTTCCACCAAAACTTCTCGCTCGTTCAGCCCCATGCGTTGTGACTGTACCAGTGTATTTTGCAGTGAAGCAGCCGGTGTCTCAGCCCGCTTGCCTGCACACAAAAGCTGTTTTTACGGCTACCCAGATAAATCCAATAAAGAGTGTATTTTCTGGTGTTCCGGCCTCGGCCGATGGTGTTATGAGTGTTGTAAGAATGCCCACGCCCCAGTGCCCATTCCCACACCCAGACACAGCCCGCCACGGTGCAGGGCTCGCACAAATAAAATCGACTCCGGTCGATTGTGCAAACACTGTAGTGAACGCGCCCATATCCCCATGCCCGCTTACACTACACGCTGCGTGTCCCTCGGTTTCTGTAAAAACGAAACCAACACACATTCAGTCGGCCCTAAACGACAGTGTTTTCAGTGTAGCAAATGTGCCCGTGGTCCCGCGCCCACATTTCCTCACAGACACGCCGAATCCCACGGGATTCGCCCCGCTCTCTCTCTCGGCGCTACCCGCCTCAGGGGAGATGAGCGCGGCCAGGCTGCCCGCTGTGATCAGCGCGCCCCCCGCCTCGAACGCCGTAAACACGGCGCTGTGTTCCCAGCACACGCGGGCTCTTGTGCCGCCGCTTTCCCGCGGCCAGAGCCCAGATTTCATTCTGCCCCTAGCTATTCACGCGGTTGCGTGGTCAAGGCTTCCCGGGGTATCAGAGTGGGTGATGAACACTATAAAGAGAGGCTATTCGCTACAATTCGCTCGACGCCCTCGCCGCTACGCGGCGCGCGTCGAAACTACGGTGAAAAGCGAAGTATCTCATCTACTTCGAGCCGAGATAGCGAAACTACTGAGAAAGGGGGCTATAGAACCTTTATCTCAGGCTCAGAGCGAAGGGGGCTTATACAGCAGATATTTTCTGGTACCGAAGAAAGATGGTGGGCTCAGACCCATTCTAGATCTGAGGCTGCTGAACAGAGCGCTCGTGAAACGCCAGTTCAGGATGCTTACGACCAGGAAAATCCTCGCGCAAGTGCGCCAAGGAGACTGGTTCATGTCAATAGATCTGAAAGACGCGTATTTCCAAATACAAATAGCGTCCCATCACAGGCGATTCTTGAGATTCGCCTTCGAGGGCCAGGCATATCAATACACAGTCCTGCCATTCGGCCTGTCCCTAGCACCCCGTACGTTCACGAAGTGCATGGACGCGGCCCTCGCTCCCCTGAGACTTCGGGGCATGCGAGTTTTGAATTACTTGGACGATTGGCTGATTCTAGCTCGTTCACGAACGGAGCTCTTAGAACACAGGGCCGCATTACTCGAGCACCTCGAGGAGCTGGGCCTTACAGTCAATTGGGCGAAAAGCTCACTGCTCCCCAGTCGGAGGATTTCCTTTCTGGGAACAGTGTTAGACTCGCTATCCATGACGGCACGCCTGTCACCAGAGCGCGGATTGAATATCCAGCACGTCGCGAAATCCTTCCGCCACGGCTCTATAGTCCCGCTCAGAAGGTTTCAGAAAATGCTGGGTCTCATGGCCTCAGCAGCCTCTGTACTCCAGTTGGGCCTGCTCCGCATGCGCCCACTGCAGCTATGGCTAAAAGCACGAGTTCCCCCCAGGGCATGGACCGCAGGTCTGTTTCGCCTCAGGGTCGACCATCAGTGCATTTCGGCTCTGAAACCATGGAAAGCGACCGACTGGTATCAGTCGGGCGTGAGTCTGGGGATCCCCTCAAGTGTGAAGGTGGTGTCTACGGACGCCTCCACTTCGGGGTGGGGAGCGCTGCTCGAGGGCAGACCGCTGGCTGGCCTGTGGTCAGTGCGGGAGAAGCTCCTACACATAAACTGCTTGGAATTGATAGCAGTCGACAAAGCGCTAAGGCGCTTCTGTCCCCAGATAACAGGCCACCACGTATTGGTCCGGTCGGACAACATGTCAGTGGTGGCATACATAAATCGCCAGGGCGGCGTCAGGTCCCGAAACCTTTACAGGCTGACGGAACGCCTCCTGGTCTGGGCTCAGCACAACCTGCTCTCGCTGAGAGCGGCGCATGTGCCTGGTCACCTAAATGTGGGACCAGACAGGCTGTCCAGAAACAACGTTCCAGCAGGAGAATGGTCTCTGCACCCGCAGACGATCCAGCTGCTGTGGGAAACGTTTGGCAGAGCGCAGGTGGACCTGTTCGCGTCCCAAGAAAACGCTCACTGCCCGAGATTCTTCTCGAAAAGCCGGGACGCGCTGGCCCATGTCTGGCCCCGCCGCCCCCTTTATGCTTTTCCCCCTGTCTCACTCCTGCCTCAGGTGTTGGAGCGAATCAGGAGGGAGGGATGCCCAGTGCTACTCATAGCTCCGCTCTGGACAAACCAGTCGTGGTTCCCTGTCCTGATGCAGCTGACCAGCGCTGCTCCATGGCCGTTACCGCTGAGGAGAGACCTCCTCTCTCAGGCGGAAGGCTCGATTTGGCATCCTCGCCCGGATCTGTGGTCCCTGCACGCATGGGCCATCAACGGGTACCCGCTGACCTCCCAGAGGGAGTGCTAAACACGATCGCGCAGGCTAGAGCCCCGTCTACCAGACGGCTCTACTCCTCGAAGTGGTCTGTGTTCTCTGCTTGGTGTCAAGCGCAGGGCTTTTCACCTGTAGACTGCGGGGTTACGGAAGTGCTTTCCTTCCTTCAGGAGCTACTGGATAAGGGCAGGTCCCCTTCCACGCTCAAAGTATACGTGGCGGCCATAGCAACGTTTGCAAAACCGGTGTCTGGCCAGTCACTAGGAAAGAGCGACTTAGTCGTGCGTTTCCTTAGAGGAGCTCGGAGGCTAAACCCTCCCAGGCCCCCTTCAGTCCCGACATGGGACCTTTCCACGGTCTTGGAGGCCATGAAAGGCGCCCCATTCGAGCCAATCCAGTCGTCAGACATGAAACACTTGTCTTTCAAGACAGCGTTTCTTATGGCTCTCGCTTCAGTGAAGCGCGTAGGGGACTTGCAAGCGCTCTCAGTAAGCGCGTCATGCATGGAGTTTGGACCTAACGACTCTAAGGTCATACTCAAACCAAAGCACGGTTACGTGCCGAAATCCCTCAACACACCGTTCAGGGCCCAGGTGATTTCCCTGTCTGCCCTTCCGGTTCTCAATGAGGAGAAGGACGCGAGTCTCCTTTGCCCTGTCAGGGCACTAAGGGCTTATGTGTCCCGCTCGTCTGGTTTCAGACAGACTGAGCAGCTTTTTGTTTCGTTTGGCGGCCGTACTAAGGGACTTGCCGCGTCGAAACAGAGCTTATCCAGATGGATAGTTGGTGCCATAGCGCTGGCTTACACTTCTAAGGGCCTTCAGTGCCCTTTGGGTGTTAGAGCGCACTCCACGAGAGGCATGGCCTCCTCGTGGGCATGGTCTAGCGGGGTTACCCTGCAAGATATTTGTATGGCCGCGGGCTGGGCCTCGCCGTCTACATTTATAAAATACTATAATCTGGAGGTCCCCGCCTTACAAGCTAAGCTTTTAGCGGTATAGAATTCAGTGCTATCTGCCCGCTGTGCGGCTCGGATACTGAGTTTGGCCTGCGTATCGCTCACTGACCGGTACAGCAGCTCATTTAAAAATTGACACACTTGTGGCCACCCAGTTCAGGCTGAATGTTCACCCTGACGGTTTGGTTATTGTCATATGATTGGCCCCTTTCGGAGGCTATTTACAGGGAATGATGCTTCTAGCCTCTCTTCCCTCACTCTCTGTGAGTTTATGGTGATTATGCACTATATGCGCCCCGGGCTTCGGCCCCTGGGTCTTTGGTGTTGGATCCCTACCAGCACGGCGTGTTGCATTGTGTTCCCCATAGCGTAAGATATTACGCAGTACGAGAGATACTCTCGTAAGAGAACGTACTCGGTTACTAACGTAACCTCGGTTCTCTCTAGAGAGGGAACGAGTACTGCGTATCTTGCCGTGCTTGGAATACGCTCTGGTTCGCTTCGGCGATGAAAACCGACGTAAGAGCAGCTATCGAGCCTAGATATAGGGCGAGACCACGCCCTTTCTGGCGGGACGTGACGATATGGGCGCGAAGGGCCCCCATTCGTCGTGACGTCACGCAGAGCCTCTCTCGATAGGCTGCTGCTATTGCCGCAGAGCAGCCAATAGGCGCGCGAGCTGTCTCGCCTAGGTCTGCTTGCTGCTGCAAAGCGTTTTACATTAGTAAAAAATTAAGGATAATTTTTGGCTTCAATATCTCGTGGAAAAGAGTTTTCCCCATAGCGTAAGATATTACGCAGTACTCGTTCCCTCTCTAGAGAGAACCGAGGTTACGTTAGTAACCGAGTACGTTTTCCAGCATCCCAAGATCGTTGAAAGTGTGTTCCAGACATTTTTATTCAGGTGAGTGGCAAAGTATTAGTATTAAAGTATTCATTTTTTGAATAAAATACATTTTTTAAAGCGTTTTACATTGCCAGGCCCTGTCAAATAGTATTTTCTTATTGATTACATACATCCCCGATTGTCTCTAACATGGTATTGTAATTTCTATAAGAAATATAAGCAATGTTTAGGTCAAATGTAGTGAATGGAAAGTCCAGAATAACTGCCAGGCCCTTATATAGTTGTAAAAAAAACAACTACTTTAACATAGGAGACTTTACAAACACATAATGGTGGGTATATACCACCACCTTCATCTACACAGTTAAAAAATGAATTAATATTATCTCAAATATGACATTTTTAAAGCATAATATTTAATGTGACAGGACTGATTGTGGTGGCATGAAAGGGCTGACGTGTTGGGCACTGATATTTAGAACAAGATTTGTTTGTGTTCTTTAGTTAAGTATTGGTAAACATTCCTATTTTAAAATTCTTATTATGATTTTAATGTTAAATAATGTGTGATTTCTTTAAAGCTCCAGTCCGTAACTTTTTTGGGTTACAAATTATCCAAAATAATAGTAATTAAAAAAAACATAACCAGCCAGTGTTCAAAAATATCTGTTTGCCTTTGCTCGATTCAAAACCGTTAGGTTGTAATAATGATTTTAATTCCAGTGGTACTGGTGGATTTCCACTGGAAATTCGAGCATGTCTTTGCATCATTACGTCACATCCGTACACATAAAGGAGGAGTCTCGGCTAGTTGGCTAAATTGTGTGTGCGGATGTTGGAGGTGGAAATGTTTAGCCTTTTCTCACAGCACTTTAAATAATTTAACTTATGGCGGATCCAGAAAGGTTCAAACGACAATCATCAGTGACAACTGGAGATTCACCAGTCCAGTTGTAAAATAATTCGGACGTCGGAGTGGGTAGAGAAAAAAAGAGACTGCGACCGTGCCCTCGCGAAAACAAGGATAAACATCGGCAGGGATTTTCCGCGATTTGAAGGGGTTCAAAACGGACGCAGAGACAGATTTTTTTCTGTTGGACAGGTAACGTAAGACATTTCAATAGTTTAATCGTGTAACAGTAGCACACTTGTTTGCTTTCACACAGTTACGGAGTTTCCTTTGTTGTGGCTTTTTTCGCTTTGCTATTATGGTAAATATAAATTATTTTGTGCTTAGCTATGAGAGGGAGCAATTCTCTACTCCAAGATAACCAACCGCCTCCTCCGAAATTATATATATTCCAGTTTTAAGTATCGGATTACAGATACGTGTGTGTTTTCTTTTATTTCAAGGAAAACCTGTAAAGAAACATTAATTTATTGGTATGGCAATCAGAAAGACTGCACAGAAATGGAAACTGAACTACAGATAATACACATGACATGTAGTCACGCAATGCTGATGTTGTTAACATTAACAATTTGAGAACAAAGTATCATTTGAAAGGTTTGACGCGATCGTTATTTAATCAGCACGATTTACGCAAGACTTTTTCCCCCTTAGTTGATCAGAAAAAAAGTGGATGTTAGGCCTGCTTACTTGTTCAGATTACATTTTCCGATATAAATTCTTAGTTGTCATGGTCATACTGTACTTCCAAAAGTAGAATGTGTGATTCTGAATGCCAGTATCCACACCGGCACGATGACTGACAGACTCGCTGTCTTCTCAAAACATTATGTTCATCCGCGCTGTTTCATGCCGATGTACAACTCACGCAAAGTTCATAATTCCGCGAATAACTGCAACTACAGATTTCAAACAGAGATGGCGACAAAGAGGAAAAACGTTGAATATCATCGGTCTGCGGAGCATTAATGGGCGTTTTATCCGTAAACGGGAACACCCCCCTTTTCTTCTTCTCCTTCTAAAAGGAACTGTCAACATCCGGTCTATATTATGTCAAAATAAGGGTTGGGTTAGCATTGACGTTAGCATTTAACCAAACATAGGAAAGCAGGAACTTAAGTTTAAAAACGTAACGTAAAGCCAGCTACCGAACGTCGCAGTAGCAGTTGAAAATATTGGGTTGTGCAGTGCATTGTTCTACTTGTCAAATAGCTTACATGCCCCTTACGATAAATTTTTGATACAACACTATTGTACTGCAGTATCCAAACAGTATTTCCTACAGTAATTACTGCAGAATAGGCTACCTCACCTCAACACAGTTGTAGTGCAATAATTTGGATACGAAAAAACTGCATTCATAACAAATACTACTACGGTGTTACCACTGTATACTTAAGATACAAGGAGCATTTATTTACAATCAGACAGCATAGTTCACACGGGTTCACTTATTTACACACACTAATACTTGGCTGAATATGGATATTTTTTAGTAAAGACACAAAGACCATTTATTTTACATAGCAAACTTAACAAAACTTTATTGTCATGAGCAAACTTAACAAAACTTTATTGTCATGCAGTATAAAAATACAATGTAAAATAAAATAAAAACAACTTATAAATACAAACTCAACTAAGTTATATCAACTAACTATACAAACTAATATCAACTAATCTCTTTGGTATTGCGGCTTCTGACCGCTGGACAGTACTGAAGAGTGTAATTACAGTGAAAGGAAGACATAGGGAGAACATTAACCAAACTCAAATGTATTCTTATACCATCTTGCTGCTGCTTGAACTTGCTGCGTTGTCTAACGTGTTCAACAAACAAGCAACACGGATGCATAATGTTTTTTACATCTTTACTTTGAATGATGTTTAGATGGAAAGAAACAATGTGCATTGCAAAACGGTTTCATTTTAATGTTGTAAATATGTATATTACTGTTGTAGATGTATATTAGTTTTGATGACATGTTTGTATACTTAACCTGTTAAGCTTCACCCCCAATTTTGAAAAATCCCCAGAAATGGCATACCCAAACTGAAACAGATACAGTTCATGAACCATTTGTTCTAAAAGCACAAGTATGATCTCATTTGAAAGCTGACACCTGGCAGTTTATTGCAAATGTAGAATTAATTATTGTCATAATGAAAAATAAATGTTATAAATAGCTTTAAAGTTTTGTCAAGTTATTAGAAATTTATTTTTATGAAATATTTTCATGAAAATAAAATTGAAGTTGGCCCTGTAGCAATCTAGAAATGCACTGCAGCTAAAGCCACATGTCTGACCATGTTATATTACAAATCTGAAGATGATATGTCTAAAACTCTTTATTTAGTTAAATGTTTTTCAAGATCATGTCAAACGACTTTATTTTGATTAGACTCTAAAAAGCAAACTGATGTTTATTGTCATTTTCTAAGCATCTATTCAGTCTATTTTCTCTATTGTGTTGTGGTCTAAACGATCTCCATTCAGTGACAGTCTCCCCTGCACACATTCACACCTCTCCAGCCTCTGGTTATTGCTCTAAATATGCTTTCTTTTGTCTGCATTATAATTACTAACGACTGGCTATTCACACTGTTTCAACCCCTAATCTCTTTTAGGGAAAGTTCTCAAAGTTCTCATCTTACATTTGAAACTATATAAAATGACCTTCTTGAAAAAAGAAACATTTCAGCAAGCAGTCATATTTAGAAATATTCATAAATATAACAGCTAGGTAGCAGGTGCACCAAGGGCTAGCTAGCATGTTAGCTTAGCACACCATCAATACACGACAATTTATGAGATTAAAACCATGTTTGTGCTCTAAAACTTACTTTATAGCACAAGTCGAGTGTTTTAAATAACCTTCTGTGCTCTGATTTGGCTTCAGATAAAAAAATCGGACAGAAAATATAGTATTTTATAGTATTCTTCACCATGATAAAGTCTATATCGATTAGCATTACATTATAAATATAATCTATTATTATGAAAATACCTGACATGGCTCGAAGAACACAGGTAAACCAAATATCATTGCAATCATGTTTATTGTCTTCAAAACATCTTTATCTGCATGTTACAGCGATCTCTGTTAGTGTTTACGTCGTGATGGACTTCCTGAAATGTCACATGATATGATTCTTCTTCGTGTTCCAAATTTGGAGTCCATATGTGTACAGGGCGCCCTCAGGCTGCCAGTATGTATTGAAAACACAGTACATCAGAGTCTCCAGCGCTCATAATGATTAAATCGACGCATTTGGGTAGATATTCAATAAATATGATTCCTGTCTATATAAATCTGATGTAAACCTATGAGAATCTATCAATATTTCTCCAAATCTGTACACTTTTGAGCTAAAAGCCCTGATGGACGTTGTTTTGTCAAGCTCTGTCGTGACGATCTCACTTGAGTTTTTTTCTGAATGGAAGCGGCTGACGCTCATAATTCATATCAAAGGTATCGACTCATTTTTTGATTACATAACTCCAGACACAAATTAAGACATAACTGTCACTATAAGATTCTCAGAATACAATAGTGGTCAAATACTAAACCTTCAGTCTTATATCTTTTTAATGATGTATAGTTTGTCAAGGTATTAACATTGAATCTGATAGTAACTTTGAACGATTTAAAAAAAAAAAAACGCTCAGAGCGCCCTCGCTCTGGCGAAGGTTAAGAGGTTAAATACTTCTATTGAAAACAGATGACACTATGAATTTATAAAAACTGGTTTAATAAAAATGAAATTTGCAAGTACAAAAACAAGTTTTTTGGGGGGTGGAAATTTAGTTGACTTTTTCCAGCGGTAAGTGTAAACATGTCTGTGTAAAACTCTTCAGAAACTGCAACAAAAAAGCTTACAACTTGTTGCAACGTATCAACCACATCTATATATAATATAACTATAAAATAATATAAAGTGCAATCATGTTGAGAACAAACTTAATATATATCTTATATACAGTGTAATCATGTTGAGAACAAACATATATATATATATATATATATATATATATATATATATATATATATATATATATATATATATATATATACATTGGGTACATGTCTCCGCTACTCCTGCCATACATGTACAGTGTGCACACTCCACCTTTCCACTGCTGTTGACGATCACCCATGGTTTTAAAGGTGGTTCATTCAGTCGCTGAGAGTGCATGACCTTAACAAAGACAAATCAAATGTGAATATTGTAAAACAGGTGGATATTGTAATGTTAATGTATTCTCTCACTGCTTTTGGAACCGGAAGCGCTTGTAAAAGCAGCCGCTATAGCTCGTTCAAACTTTGCTAAAGTTACACTTTGTCTGTTTAAGGCTTTATTTATTTATTTGTATCGGTATAGAAGCTTGTGCTGTACAATGACACATACACAACTTTATTGCCGGTGTCGTAGTCTACAACTATGCTAAAAGAACGAAAGCCTTTCGTTCGGACGACAGTGTTTTAATCGTTAATTTATTTATTTATTTTTAATTATCGGTATACAACCCTGTCTTGTATAATGACAAATAAACAACCTAAATGGCCCAATACCATTTTAACGTTGCCGGTTATAGAAACATGCTAAAATAAAGAAATCTGGTAACTTACCTTCGTTCGGATGACAGTTTTCTGTTTTTTCACAGTTGACAGACTTAAAACATTCCAGGTCATGTACCCAACCATTGGTAAACTGAACGTGGGCTTCCAGAGACTTATAATTACAAAACTGCTCAGTTGTATAGGCACTAACACCACAAACAAAATAGGTAAAAATATCAGGAAATGTGACGGGAGGTAAGGCGTCAGGGTCGCGGATCCACTGATCTTTTGGGACTTTATACGGATCGACATTTCCAATAAAGTTATTTTTTTCAAGATAGCGTTTCTTGGCATCCGGTATGAGTTTGTCTCTGTACAATCCACTTTATTTTAAACTAGTTTTAAGCATGCTCAAATAAATAATTCATACAGTCTAACTTACGACATAAACATTGTGTTGCTTGGTTACCGTCTTGTGTGGCCTCACAATACGGCGGATACTCCCCACAATACATTGCGCGATGACGTCGCAGTGACGTCAGTTGCCATTCTCTATAAAGTTTTTACTCTACAATAGACATCAAATAAGCTTTTGTTAGCCCGTTTCTGCTCATATGTTAAATATACAGTATGTTTTGTCAAAAATAAACTAATCATCTGTTACAGTTTTTGTTCCAATGCAAGCTATATAAAAATAATGAATCCTTAACTTTGAAATATGTATGATCAAATAAATTGGCCTACTTCAATAGCTTCCCCTCGGTCAAAAAAGACAGAAGCCTTAAAATTGTACTTTTTTCCCCAGGAAAACCAATGAAATATATTTTTGTTCAACAATATTTTTTTAATATCATTTAGAATTGTTAAAGATTTTTATCATACTTTGCATTAATTATATAATTTTTACGAACTATTTTTTTTCCATTAGAATTAACCCATAAGAACCCAGACCAATTTCCCCTTATAGGAAAATTATGGGGCATATAAAACAGACTAAATGGACCACTTAAAACATGTTTCTGCAGTTTTTTTTAAAAAAATACAACCACTCCTTGTCAAAGATTGTAATGTCACATTGGGCGTTTATGGTGCATTTTTAATGTTACATATATGTCACATTGGGCTTTTATGTCTATTTGTAAAAAAAAATTGTCAGTTTTTTTTGCTAAATAACAGTTTTTTGTTTTGTTTTCCACAACATTTTCAAAATTATGACTTTTCTGGGAAGATAAAAAAAAAACTTTTTCAGAAGTAATGCAGTTTTAGCATTTTATTTGCTTTGCCACATGTTTCAAAACCACATAAACTGTGACCATTCAATTTTACAAAAACTCTTTTGTAACATATTAAAATTTTACCTTTCAGGTATACAGTTTAACCAGAAATAAATTTTGATTATTTTTTCTCTACTCAAAAATGTGCAAACTTAATAAAAATAAATAACTACCTCACACTGGAGGTCAACATGTTGAACATGCATGTAGTGCATTAACATTGCAAAATTCTACTTTTTCAGGTAAATGTTTTAACCAGAAATACATTCTTTTACTATTTTATCACAACTTGAAAATGTGCAAACTGAAAAAAATAATAATAACTACCTCACATTGGAGGTCAACATGTTGCACGTGCATGTAGTGCGATAACATTACAAAAATGTGTATATTGTGCAATAAAACTGTAAACAAACAAACAATACAATGCTCAGTGAAAATAAAAACTTGTTCACTCTGATCAAACCATTGTTATCACATTTCTCACTTTAAGAATGTTTGGCAATTTAGGGTAGATGGAAGTTTTTGAAGCAATTTCTGTCCTCAGTGAAGCAAAGACGCACATCACATTTCTCACAGACAGCGGTGGTTGCAAGGACTTTGCAGAATTTGCAACGGCCACGCGTGTCACATTTCGCAGGCCAGTGTGCAACCTGGTCAGTGCGAACATCATCTGGTACTCCACAATGAACTCTCTTGGGTTGTGGTGGTGGTGGTAAAGACTTGGGGTGAATTGTTGGCCGACCTCTTTGTGCTTGCACAAGAATTAGGCTAGTGGCAACCTCTGCCTGGAAGCTCCTCTGCTTCAATGGCTTTTGGACACCAAGTTGTTTGCAGTCACAGCGGTAGATCAACCATGCATTAACAAGGCCCAACATGATGGTTTGCCAGAACAGGTAGATGTACCACCGACGTGATCTCATGTGGTATTTGTACCTTGCAACACATGCATCAAGGAGGTCTATTCCACCCATGAATTTGTTGTACTCCTTGACAATGTGTGGCCTGTTGACCTCCACAAAAGCTTTGTCTGATTTGCTCCAGCGTCGAGCTTTATCTTGAGGCTCAACTGCGCAGTAGGAAGAGATCAGGGAAACAGCTTTGTTGTCGTACCACCTGACAATGACCATCCTGTCTTCCTTCTCCACCATTGTTTCAACAGATCCTTTGCCTCGCCTGGCAAGACTTTTCTCATCTCCAAGCTGACAATCAGCCAAACGATTGCAACGGAGTGTTCCTACAAAGTAGATCTGTCGCGAAAGAAGCTCGACAATCAGTGCTGGAGAGGAAAACAAATTGTCGGCAAAAACTTTGTAGTTTTGATTTGATGGGAGACTTTCACACAGCACAACCACAACGTCACCTCCCATGCCAAGTGGTGTTTTTTTCCCAGTGCCACCTTGATAGACTGCAAAATCACATAAGATTCCAGAGGAGGAGCAGCGGGCACAGATTTTTAACCCCCAAGGATGGGGTTTGCCTTTCACATACTGCCTTATTGGGCTGTGTGTCCCTCTGAAGGGCACCATTTGCTCATCAATAGAGTTGTGCTCCTCCGGGGTGATAGCCAGGCATTGTTTGCGAAACATATCAAGCCATGAACGAATCTTCCAACACTTATCCCCTTCCTGCCGATTTGACAAATCATTGTTGTCAGTGAAATGTTAGACATGTTAGAAAGGTCTGGAAACGGTTGTGTGACATGTTGTCAGCCACAATGGGACACCTTGTGTCATTTTCCCAGTATGCACAATTTCCTGACATTTGGTTCAGACCCATGCGCAGATAGATACCAATCAGTATTTCCATTTCTTTAACAGTGGTGTTCACATTCTTTTGAGTTCCAGATTGTTGCACACTGTACAAATGTGTTTGTTCCTTTAGTTCCTTTAGCATTTCGGATGTTATAAACTTTCTGAAATACTCCAGGGGCGTTTGAAGATTGTCTGGAGGTGTGACGCTCGGCCCTTTAAATGTGCACTCAGGGGTTTCAAAATATTTCTTTCTCCAAGAAAATGTTTTTTTACCCTGACTGGTTGTATTTTGCCTCCCAGAGTGTGGTTGTGCATCTTCTAAATCTAAATCACTTGATCCGCTCTCTGAATCAGACCCACTTGATTCATCATAGTCCATGTCTTTCCGGGCAGGAGTGTAATCAGGGTCATCAATGTCTTCATCCGAGTCACTGTCACATCCCTCATACTCGCTGTCATCTCCCTGGATAATCTTCAGTACATTCTGAAGATCAAGATGTTTCTTTAATCTATTCATGTTATTCTCACTACAAAAAAAGATAAAAAAAAAACCTTAAAATAGTACCAACATATGATATCAACATATGTTATACCATATGTTGCATACCTGTTTTAGTTACAGGTATGCAAATTATTTTCAAAATACATTTCATTAACAATGTTATTAATTTGACATTTTTTTGTTTCCATATGTTAATATATGCTGTCACAGGTCGGGGCGGGCCAACCTGACCTACACCCACCCCTGAGACCCGGGCCACCCTTGGGGAGTCGGACGGAGGACAGAGCAAGGAGGACAGACAAATGGGGGTCAATTAAAATCAAGTTTTTATTTAAAGTTAAAAGAATCTTCTAGGAGTGTAAGCTGGTAGTCGGGAACTTGGTCGAACTTCGGACTGGAGGGTTTGATGTGCACAGGCACTACGGGCACGTCCTTCTCTTCACTGGCAGGTTGACACGGCACCAGGACCACAGCAGAGGAAGGTTTTACTGCAATGCAGACAGGTGAGTATATCCGTACGTACTTCTCTTCAAACGTCACATAAAGGGGGGGGGGGGGCTTACAGTTAGAGGCTTCACCGCAGAGCAGACTGGTGAGTATGCAAGGACATTCGACTCTTCAAGTGGCAGACAAAGGGGGCTTACGCTGGAGGTTTTTACTGCAAGGCAGACAGGTAAGTATGTCAGTACGTACTCCTTTTCAAACGTCACATAAAGGGGCTTGCAGTTAGAGGCTTCACCGCAGAGCAGACTGGTGAGTGTGCAAGGACATACGACTCTTCAAGTGGCAGACAAAGGGGCTTACGCTGGAGGTTTTTACTCCAAGGCAGACAGGTAAGTATGTCAGTACGTACTCCTCTCCAAACGTCACATAGAGGGGCTTACAGTACGAGGCTCCACCGCAGAGCAGACTGGTGAGTATGCGGGTACGTACGTCTCTTCTCTGGTGGAGTCACAGACACAGGGTTTACAGCAGCGGAGGTTTTACTGTGAAGCAGTCAGGCAAGTATGCGAACACGTACTTCTCTTTAAGTGGCAAACAAGGGGGCTTACGGCTGGAGGTTTGAGGCTGGAAGCTTCACCACAAGCAGACTGGTGAGTATGCGGGTACGTACGTCTCTTCTCTGGTGGAGTCACAGACACAGGGTTTACAGCAGAGGAGGTTTTACTGCAAAGCAGACAGGCAAGCATGCAAATACGTACTTCTCTTCAAAGTGGCAAACAAAGAGGCTTACGGCTGGAGGTTTGAGGTTGGAAG
Organism: Chrosomus eos; assembly: GCA_036326025.1. Lineage (NCBI taxonomy): Eukaryota > Metazoa > Chordata > Actinopteri > Cypriniformes > Leuciscidae > Chrosomus > Chrosomus eos. Next base: position 43,625 of record JAZAVI010000474.1, read on the forward strand.
CTTCACCACAAGCAGACTGGTGAGTATGCGGGTACGTACGTCTCTTCTCTGGTGGAGTCACAGACACAGGGTTTACAGCAGAGGTTTTACTGCAAAGCAGACAGGCAAGCATGCAAATACGTACTTCTCTTCAAAGTGGCAAACAAAGGGGCTTACGGCTGGAGGTTTGAGGTTGGAAGCTTCACCACAAGCAGACTGGTGAGTATGCGGGTATGTACGTCTCTTCTCTGGTGGAGTCACAGACACAGGGTTTACAGCAGAGGAGGTTTTACTGCAAAGCAGACAGGCAAGCATGCAAATACGTACTTCTCTTCCCAGTGGGCTGTCAGAATAAACACCCTCGAAAGTCTGTGGGACACAACAATGTTAGCCTCTCTTTGTACAGTCGGGAGGAGATGGAAAACCAGGGCAAGACATGGACATCCAGCGGGTTTAGGTTCACACTTCAAACAGCAGACAGTGCATCACATCACTTCATCTCAACAAACGGCACTCAGTGGAAAATTACACAGGTATAAGGCCGTTACCCATCTCCTGGCCCGGCTTCTACATCAAAAGTCCCACTGTCGCAAGAGAGGGCGATGAAAATTCAATTAGGTTACTCACTATCTCTTTCAATTAGGTTACTCACTATCTCTCACAAACATTCCTCCGTCCCGTGGCTACCTCCTTCCCATTGAATCCGCCTGTGTGTCTCTCCATTCACCACGCCATGCCCGTTTAGCAGCCCCACATCTTCACCACAGCTCACTCTTCCTCCAACAAACACCGATCCCAAGGAACCCAACGCCCTGTTTGATCTATGCTTTCTCTTTTTATCTTCCCGTGTCCCAATCGCAAGGCTTGCTTCTCCCATCTCCAGCTGTTAGCGATCTTTGGCTAATCACCCCAGTGTCGGAGATGCCCGCGCTATCCCGGAACTAGCCCGGTGTCCCTTTGTTATGGCTCCGGCGGGAGGCAAAACCCAGAGAACATTAGTTCCGTCCAGAGAAATGAATGCAATTTGTCACCCCGTGACACATGTCTTAATACCCAGGGATCCCTTTAAACCTTTCTTATGATGCTGAGTTTGTCCAGATCAAGTAACAGTGTGATGTTTTGATGAGTAATGAATTTGGACAACAAAAACCAGGATCACCAGTGATCCTTGCCAATCAATTAAATGTCTACTTTTTTTATATCACGATGGGGTTGGACCATTCGCATATTGCCTTTCCAAAGATTTTTTTCCCCCCACAATTTAAAACAATCTATTGTGTTATGTGAATGATTAGGCAGGATGATATTCAGATCATTTTGAAGCAAAAACTCTAGGCGACGACATCCATTAGTCAAAAGTATTGTGGACACATATTTAGTAAGGGTTTTGTGGCCTTATTTCAGAAACTTTATTTTTTTTAGCTTTTTCAATAACCATGCATAAACATTATTCTCTCAAAAATACAAACAAGTACATACATGTTGCTCACATTTATGACAGCCCTGTTTGTGCTAAATATAGTGTAGTTACACCTGTGCCATTAATATGTTTATAAGCAACTGAAAAAAGCACAAATGTCAGGGCATGTCAAAACATCTCAAGGACCCCAAAAACACCTTAGACCCCAGAGGGTTAACAGACATTTTGGTTGAGTTTTATTATTTGTTTATCCTATAATCTGAAATTAATTAAATATTATAGGTAATTGGACGAGTTAGCCGTTGAATCAAGCAGCTGTGTAAGGGTCTGAAGGGCATAGGGTTGTGGCCACTCCTTTCCACCAGAGCAGATGTTCTTCCCATCCTTTTCCCAGTCTCCAGGGAGACAGAGGTGCAGTTGACATCTGAGGTATTTTCTTTTTTTGGAATAAAAATATGAAACACTAAATTATTTAAAGAAATTATAGTGCAGCATTATGCCTGAGTTGCACATTAGTTTCTTCATAAACACATTACACACATTACAGATAGTCCTTCAGAGTATCAGATGGCCACAGCAAAATGAAGACAGCAATGTGGACAGCGACGACTATGTTCCTTCAGCAGCAACAGTGGACCGTGTGACTTCATTGAAGAAGGTATCTATGCATTAAGGAATTATGCAGTTTTACAAATCTAAAAGTGTTTTGGCAAGTCAATTGTTTCAAGAGTGTCTCCCACAAGTATATTTCTGTTTTTTATTACAGCTACACCTGATGTTTTGCGTGATTTGATTAAGTTCTGGGTGGGCTGGGAGGTGCTTTGCTCTAAGCTTAACTTGGGTGTTGGTGGAGTCCACGCTTCCAAAGACATCCAAGCCACTACCACACTTGTACTGCTCTGAAGGCAGACATGATGCTGTGTCTCCGATCCGTGGACAGCGGATTTGGGCTTGTTTAATGTGGTCTAGCTTATACAGCAGTGTTCAGGATGTCATAGTTTATTTTTTTTTATTCATATATTGTTTAAATTTTAGTTTTATACCCAGACATTGTCTTCCCTTATACAGACATTTTCCAAGTAAAATATTTTACAGTGTGTGTTTCAATGTATAAAACCTGGTCAGAGATTTTGACAATTTCTGTCCTAAACTGTTTCAAAACATGTTACTGTCATGGTTGCGGTCCAAGAGACCTTGCCTGAGGCATTGAAATGTTACCATCTTAAATCCCGATGTTGGCGTTAATATACTTGAAGAAAACTTGAGTATATGATCTGGTCACTGTTAATAGTTGGTTACTATAAGCATCTGTATATCAATAAAACTAACTGAAAAAACTTTCCTTGCATTGAGTTTGCAATTAATGTATCTTATTGATGTATACAAACAAGTAGTACCACAATGAATACATCAATTATGTTAAAGTATAACACTAGCACAGTCATTTGCAATATTTAAGTGTAGATACATTGAAGTGGTTGTTGTTGCTGAAGAATTGCACTGAATGCCACAGACTGTGCGCTGATCTTCCAAAGATCAAACGCGAATGGCAGTAGACAAGGTGATAAGACAAGTTTTTATTTCATTTATTTATTTTCTTTCTTCCTTTCATATTAGTTTGTGAAAGACGATGTAGCAAGATGGACGTCACATACAATATGCACACCTCAAATCAAACCAGCATTTTGGATATATGCTACTTTAATTGACTTCAGAGGTGTTTAAAGACCTAATTTCTAATAAGTAGAAAAAATAATGGTCAGGTTTAATACAGGACGTATGAGCAGAAACTGCTAACAAAAGCTTATTTGACGTATATTTTAGAGTAATTTTCTATTTTAGACAAAAAACTTTATAATCTATCTGGTTGAGAAGCTATCATGATTTCTTGAGATCAATAAATATCCCAGCTGCATATTTAGTTTGGTCTAAGGCATTTGGGATTTCTTCAAATAGCTCAATAACTGCTAAAGATGTAGATTTATTGGGTCTGAATCCATATTGACTCTCATTTAGTATGTTGTGCTTATTGATACATTTGTTTAACCTACCAACAAAGAGTTTTTCTAAGGTTTTGGAAAATTGAGGAACCAAGGAAACAGGCCTGTAATTTGTGAAGTGGTGTTTGTCTCCTGTTTTGTACAGCGATATGACTTTTTCAATTTTAATTTTACTTGGGAATTTTCTTTTCTTCTTTTTGCTGTACATTGTTTATAAAATCTTCAGTTGGTTTGTGGTTATTTGGATTAAACAGATCTATATTAAAATCCCCACAGATGAACATGACCTTTTGATTTGACATTGTGAACATTTCTTCCATCCACCCAATGAATAGTTCAATATTGGAACCAGGTGCTCTATAAATACAACTAACAATTGTATTCTTCTTATTTTCGATGCAAATTTCAACTGTTAAACATTCTATAAATTCCCTATTACAGTTGTCATTCCCTCTTCAACCTTAAAATTGAGGTTTTTGTCCACATACACAGCCATGCCTCCTCCAGTCTTATTCTCACTGTTCTCAAAATTCAGTTCATAACCATCTATTTCAAAGTCCGTACCTTTTTCAGGATTAATCCACATTTCCGATATTGCAATTATGGTAAACGTTTTTGTGAATTGACTTAAGTATTCCTTAATGTTGAGAAAATTTGCATAAAGACTTCTACTTTTAAAATGAATGGCCTAATTGATAATTTCCGATCTGTGTTGATGGTCTTGTTGTACTGATCGTCAGTGTAGTAGCTGCATTGGTCATTGATGTTGAAGAAAATAAAATTTTCTGGATTGATATTGCGTACAATGCCTTGTGAATTATTTTCAGTATATTCAAATATTTTCGGTTCCAGTTTTTGTTGTATATGTAACGGTATATTAACTCCAGATGTAGTCGTAGATGACTGATTCTTTTTTTTAGAGTGTATCATGTTTGAGTTGAGTTTGTTTACTTGTGATTTCAGTTACCTCATAATCCACTATGCTCCTCGTTGAAACTCGTCCAGTTCCGCAATGTCTTTGATGGCCGTCACTTTCGCCTCCTCTGGTGTTCCGTTTAGTTTTATGAAGATTTTGTAGTTTGTAGAACATGTAGATTGTATTTTCTTCTGCTTCTTCAAGGATTGTGCTTTCCAGGTGATATTAGCATTTTGTCTAGTGAGATGTTCATTCATGTAGACGTCTGTTCCCTTCAACTTCCTTCTTTGATTCTCTAGTCATTGGGTTGTCCCTGTTATTTCTTCGGGGCAGAGGGTGACAGGCCTCAATGGCGTTACAGTCCAATTCGATGCCCTTGGACTGTAGAAAGGCTCCACGGAGTTAGCAACCGACCAGTCAGGCTCACGATCGTGGACAGTGATCACTTTCACTGCCCGTGCGTACGACCGAGGTTTTATTTTGAGCACAATAACATTATTCATTCTCGTGTACTGCTCAAGATCAGCCACTCTGTTCTCCAGCAAGTTCTCCAAGGTCTCTTGTCCTTCTTTTCATTTTGAAGCTGGAGAGCCTTTACTTCCGCAACCAGATCTAAAATGGTTGATCTTGAAGGTGTGTTTTCTGAGTTCGTTGTCGTACTAACTGCTTAGGTACAGCAGTTGATTTCAGTCGTCTTTTATTTCCTTTGGCTACACTGAAATCGTTTGGTGAAAAATGTTCGCTGGAATCAATCCACGGACAGACTGAATGGGTGATCACTATCTCGACGAAGAGCCTAAACATCCTCAAAGCATATTTTTCTTGATCTTCATGTTATTTATACTATACTTTAAAACGAAGCCTGATGGCATGGTGTTATAATCATTTTAATAACTTGTGTATGTTTTCACTTGTTAAGATGACAGAACGACTTGCAGAAATTGAACCACCACTCTCCAAAACAAATCCACAGATTCTTAAACTACCCAGACAAGCTGTTCAGTTGACATTTTAAACTCTACTTCCTGAAAAGAAAATGCACAACATTGTGAAGTAATGCCAACTTATGTTTACTAAAATCTACAGAGATAGTTCACTCAAAAAAGAAAATAGACATTTTCTAATTTCTGTCTTCTGTGATCATTTACTCACCCTCATGTTCAAACCTTAAAATAAAAATTAGTTTTTTTTTTAAATAATTTGTTTTATTTTTTAAGTACCATAATTTTTTCTAAAGATCAAGTGATTTATTATGATATAAAAATGGTTACCTTTAAAGGCGAGCATACACTGTGTGATTTTCGTCCAATTTTGAGCCGAATTCTGATTTTTTTTTGGGTCAGGCAGATTTTCAGCTTTGTTGTGCGTCGTGTGTCGTGCAGTGTTCACGAAGTGTACAGGGAGAAACGAGAGGTGATAAACCTCTCCCGATTCTCCCAATCGGATGATCGGATGAATTTCTGGCATGTCAGAAATGTTGGTCACTCCTCGTGACTATATCGCACAGTTGAAGCAGAGCTACAAATGATTGTCTTAACCCTCTGGGATTTTTTTCACATAGCAGAAAAATAGATTTAAAATACTCCATTTCTGGTCATACAGAGTTAAGAAATATGAGAAAATAAACTGTTAAATGTCTACTTTTTGTATGTGCCCACATACAATCGAAATAAAATATTTTGCTTTTGTAAAATAAAGAAAATAAACAGGGTGTGCGTTCTGCCTCTCCGTTAACTTTTTTTCTGGAGCACGTCCTTAAATTTAAACAAAACTCAGCGAATACTATTCACCCAGGCATGAGTAATATATCTTAATAATTATTTAAGTTTGTACTTTTAAATGATCTGATTCAAAACTAAAATAAATATTCATTGTTTATGTAATCAATATAAAAAGAGAGAGAGATGTCAGCCGTTCTAATTATCGTCCTCGCATCTCATTATTCTGGTAATGTGACACGCCCACGGAGAGCGCGCGCTATTCAAACGCAAATGATCTGAAGCAACACATTGAGACGTGTAAATGCCCACATAAACTCGGTAAACACACTACGTTTAGTCAGATTAATGTACTGTCGTCTTGCGAGGCTGTGAGGAATAATCCTGGGACATTTACCTACCTCAGAACAAGTGCTGGCTTATTTTCACTTCGAGGAGCAAGGATCCAGCTGCGAAGTGTGTAAGTGTTTTATTCTTGTGCTTTGTTCTAATCGCGATATAGAATAAAGTTAGTGTCTGTAAACACAAAAATAGCATACGGTTTAAATTTGAATCATGTTTCTGTGTGTTTGTGTGTGTGTGTGTGTGTGTGTGTGTGTGTGTGTGTGTGTGTGAGAATGAATGAATGAATGCAGAGATTCGCACTGTTACAGACAAAATAAAAGACAACATTTTGTTGACTAGTTTTGGATAGATTATAAAGTTTTTACTCTAAAATAGACATCAAATAAGCTTTTGTTAGCAGTTTCTGCTCATATATTAAATATATAGTATGTTTTTTCAATAAACTAATCAACTAAGATGTTATAGTGTTTGTTCCAATGCAAGCTATATCAAAATAATGAATCCTCAACTTTGAAATATGCATGATAAAATGTATTGGCCTAGTAAAGCCCTATTCGTACGGGATTAGTATTACCTGGTGACCTATAGTAATTTGTAATAAATGCGGAGTTTGTCTGAGATCTTAATCCCGTGCGAATCGGCCATGTCTGTAATTTGTAAAGTAAAAATTCCCCCGCAAATTACCTACTATATTTCGCCGAACACCGAGGTCCTGTGATAATATTAGTCCCGTGCGAATCGCCATCTGTGTTTTGGCTGGATCGTATATCATTTTTTCAAGGTTTTTGTTTCATGTGCACCTTTTTTAGCCATCTTTCGCGAAGAATGGAGGCTGGTTTGGAGTGTTTTGATAATATTAAGGGTGCTGGGTCATATCGCTATAGCCTACACAACTACACAATTTGCAGAAAGTGAAAGCTCATCTGAAAATCATCAGAAGATCAAAAACAAAAAGAATGATGAAATGAATATGAATGACATGTATAGCAGCATGCGGTAGGGAACTTTATTCTGTTTATGATATATCATACAGCTAGACCTATAACGAAAAGAAATTTCAAAGCAATAGCCTATTGACGTCATATCCGGGAGATAAGTCAGTAAATTCGAGTAAAATCACAGGCTTGGGTTATCCCGTGCGAATGCGCCACATGAAATTCAGATGTGGTGGGGTAATTTCTAAATCACACGAGGTCCCCAGATAGTACTAATCCAGTGCGAATAGGGCTTAAGACATTTATGGAAAAAGACAATTTTCTTTTCAAGATGTTTCCAACTCAACTTTGAACCAATTCTGTAGAATGGCCCATATAACCTATTTGACCAGGATTTGTTTCCAGGTATGACTAAAAATGTGCTTTTGACTTTCATTTATATATTATATATATATATATATATATATATATATATATATATATATATATATATATACATATATATATATATATATATATATATATATATATATATATATATATATATATATAAACATCTGCGATGTAGCTACTGTGCCTCTTTTATTAATTTGTTGAATACTCATATTAAACAAGCTGTTTTTGAAATAAAGAGGTTTTTAATTTTCATTGATGACTGATTATTACAGTGTTCGACATAGGCTGTTGTTTATGTCTGTATGTCTAATGTCAGTCGTGGTTAATGTTATTCCTTTATTTATTTACAGATCTACGGTTGAAAATGGCTTCCGGCCAGGATGAAAGGGATCACATTTACCACATGCCCTAGTCTACATAACCTAATGCATGGACGTCGGAAGCAAAAAAAAAAGTGGGTGGGTCCTCCCCCAGAAAAAATTTACTGGAGTAAATGCCATTTCATGTATTCTGGTGCTTTTTAATTAAATAAGTAAACTAAACTCCTCTTCACGTCGTGCATTAAATGCACAACTATCAGTGGATTATCTGCTGCTGATTCCATGCTCATTTGCCAGCATTGACAACTTAAAGCTGAACTGATGTTTGCTACACAATATTTGACTGGAAGGGTACAACGGGCGGTTATTTTCGTCAGTTGCGGCTTGTTGAGAAATATAATGATTCAGCAGAAATGGAGTTTAATTTATTAGGGCATTCCTCAAGTGAAATGGATTTGACTGACGGCGCTCTGGAAAGCGAACAGACATATGGATTACGGCAGAAGATGGGCTCAATTCCACAGGAGATATACAGTTCAGCAGCTCTGATGTGCTTCAGCACCGACGGAGGTGTCAACGTTCACTCTGTACTTTGTACTCACAGGGCTGGATTACGGCAGAAGATGGCTCAGTTCCACATAAGATATACTCAGTTCAGCAGCTCTGATGTGCTTCAGCACAGACGGGGGAACAGACGGAGATGTCAACGTTCACTCTGTATTTTGTACTCACAGGACTGGATTACAGCAGAGGATGGCTCAGTTCAATAGGAGATATCCCACACAGCATTAGACTCTTAGGCGGATCCGCGTTCAAGTCGCCAAACCCGCGTGACTGTCACATTCGTTTTGGGGCCGCCAAGAGGATCAGCTCCGCCTCCGGGCGGCGCCGTGAATTCTACTGTCAAACAGCGGATCCAGTGCGGACCCATGTCGGATCCTAGGACGCGGACGCGCCTTTACTGTAACGGTTGAACTCCAGCACACCAAGAGCCAATATCAGTCGAGACTTTCTTTGCTGGGACACGGTTGCGCTGAACCCTCTTTTGAGTAAGTAAGTTATTGATTTATTGATATATTGCGACATTGACAGTAAACATTGATCCCCTTCAGTCGCTCACGTTCGACGTGACGTCGACAGGGGATCACTTCAGGGAGCCCTATCAACTTCGAGTGTCTACAGAACAAGCCAATGAACGTTGGCGTGCGTGAAACGCGTTACGCGCCCCGCAGCGCGGGTATAAACAGGAAGTGGGCGCACGCACTCATTGTCTTTCGCTTCAGAGCCGAGCTTTGTTTGACTCTGAGTTCTACAGACTGCTGCACGTTATATATAACGAGAACTAGAGGGAGAAGAAAACTCTGTTGCAGTGCTGGTGTGACGGCGCGATCAGTGGTGGCTGCGAGCATTTTTTAAACCACAACTGCCGTTTTCACGGCACTGTTTGTGTGTGTGTGTGTGTGTGTCGGTCTCGTGGGCGTTCCTCATCTGAGAGTGTACCCGATTACACCGCGGCTATCCCTGGGTGCTTCAGCACTAAAAGAGTTTTTATTTCTTTCTCTGTTTGTTATTTTCAACTAAAAGAGCAACACAAGCGTGACCCTGCGTCCTTTTCAGGATGTCATTCCGCTTGTGCGTTTCTGGGTGCGGTCGTTCCCTGGCGCCAGCTGATGGCCACAATAGTTGCCTCTCGTGTTTGGGCATTCAGCACGCTGAAGCAGCTTTTGTGAATAGTTCATGTTCTCACTGTGGGAATATGACTATGGCAGCGCTTAGATCGAGACTCGCTTACCTCACGGGAGGTGCAGTCCCCTCACCTATGCCCCGATCTAGTGCTTATTCTGCCCCGCAGAATAGGCCTACTTCAGCGCATGACCAGGGTGATCTGAGGATTACCGTGAGGGCTTCCCCGTCGAGGCAATCTCCGCGGGCCCCTCACTCCTCTCATGTGCTGTTGCCATCCGCGCCCCTTTGCGAACGACTCGGTCCTTCTCCGGAACGGCCAGTCGTTTCCTTTGGGGCGCCAGCTGACGATCAGATGTCGATCGCAGCATCGGAAGGGGAGCTTCACTCCTCTGGAGATGACGACTCGGCTGCGTTGCCCCCTTCTGGGTGTGTAGCGTTGTCCGAGCCGGATCCAGAGTGGGCGGCTATGCTTTCCCGGGCCGCCGAGAAGGTCGGGCTTGTGTGGAATCCTCCACCACGTCCCGAACCTTCTCGGTTGGACGATTGGTTTCTCGGGGCGGGCCGTGCTGGTTCTCAGTGCGCCGCCCCGGTACCTTTCTTTTCGGAAGTGGATGAGGAGCTTTCTAGGACGTGGAAGGCACCGTATAGTGCCCGAAGCCGTTCTAGTGGCTCCTCCCCCCTCGCCACCCTCGACGGGGCAGCTAAGGGGTATGTGGATATCCCCCCGGTGGAGCGGGCCGTCGCGATGCAACTGTGTCCGGCGTCCGCCTCCTCCTTGCGGGGTAATCCGCACCTCCCGTCCAAGGCCTGTAAGTTTTCGTCCGGTCTTACGGCGAAGGCTTATAAGGCCTGTGGACAGGCTTCTTCCGCCCTCCATGCCATGGCGCTCTTGCAGGTCCACCAGGCCCAGGCGCTCATGGACATGAACGAGGGTGGTTCTGACCCAGAGCTCCTCCGGGAGCTCCGTGTGGCTACTGACCTCGCCCTCCGGGCGACGAAGGAAACCGCACGTTCAGTCGGTCAGGCGATGTCCACCTTGGTGGTCCAGGAGCGCCACCTTTGGCTCAACCTGGCGGACATGAGGGACACTGATCAATATCGGTTCCTGGATGCCCCTCTCTCCCAGGTTGGGTTATTCGGCGATGCGGTCGAGAGCTTCGCCCAACAGTTCTCGGCCGCCCAGAAGCAGACGGAGGCCATCCGACATATCCTGCCCCGGCGGACCGCTGCTGCTCCCACCCGTCCGCCGGCCGCAGACCCTCCGTCCGCTCGTCGCCGAGGCCGTCCTCCTGCGGCGTCCTCCGCTCCCGCTAAGCCTCAGCAGCAGCAGCCACCATCCAGGCCTCAGCGTGGAGCAAACCGCAGGAAGTCGGCCACGCCCGTCCAGGCCGCTGCCAAACCAGGTGGTAAGTGCAGGTGCAAACGACCCTGAGACGGGCGACCCAGAGGTGGATCAAGTTGCTCTCCAGGAGACGGTGAAGGCACCGCTCCTTCCCCCGGTGGAGGGCCGGGTGGAGAATCCTTTGTTTCCTTTTCTTTTTGTTCCGTCACTGACCCACGGGTCAGTGGTACCCACATTTTCAATAAAAGAGCAATTTCTGAAACCTCTGGGTCCCAAGAGAGCGCGCTTGATGGTCGACGACGCTATGCCTTGTCACCCTCGAGCCCCTCTTTCTTTGCCAGCGAGCAGCAGTGGCTGTGTTCCGGACGCACTGACGCCTCCACACACTCACTCTGCCTTTCGACGGAAGCAGGTATGTGTTGCACCACACACTCAGACCCCACTCCGGGCCGCTATGCCGTCCGAGTTGGGTCCCTGCATTCCGCCGCGCTGCCGTTCTGTGGTGCCGTTGGTTCCGCTTGCGCAGTGTCTGGGAGCCTGGCTAGCGCTTCCCAACCCGTCTCGCTGGCTCATCCGTACTGTCAGACTCGGCTATGCGATTCCGTTCGCCCGGCTTCCCCCTGTATTCAGGGGCATTCTGTTCACCCGTGTTCTGGCAGACACTGCCCCTGTGCTCAGGACAGAGATCGCAGTCCTACTGGCGAAGGACGCGATCGAGCCGGTCCCTCCAGCCGATATGAAGACCGGCTTCTACAGCCCGTACTTCATTGTACCCAAGAAAGGCGGTGGGTTACGGCCAATCTTGGACCTGTGTGTCTTGAACCGGTCTCTTCACAGACTGCCGTTCAAGATGCTTACGCAGAAATGCATTTTCAAATGCATCCGTCCCCAAGATTGGTTTGCAGCGTTCGACCTGAAGGACGCGTACTCTCATGTCTCGATTCTCCCTTGACACAGACCGTTTCTTCGCTTTGCGTTCGAGGGACGGGCATATCAGTACAAAGTCTTACCCTTCGGGCTGGCCCTGTCGCCCCGTGTCTTCACGAAAGTCGCAGAGGCAGCCATTGCTCCCATGTGCGAGCGTGGTGTTTGCATTCTCAACTACCTCGACGACTGGCTTATTCTCGCCCAGTCGAGAGAGCAGTTGTGCGAACACAGGGACATGGTGCTCAGTCACCTCAGCCACCTAGGGCTTCGGGTCAACTGGGAAAAGAGCAAACTCACCCCCGGGCAGAGGATCTCTTTTCTCGGTATGGAGTTGGACTCGATCAACATGACAGCGCGCCTCACCGAGGCCCGCGTCCAGTCAGTGTTGAACTGCGTGAGTATGCTCAAACGCAGAACAGCGGCTCGACTGAAACTGTTTCAGAGGCTCCTGGGGCATATGGCATCTGCAGCCGCGGTAACGCCTCTCGGATTGCTTCATATGAGGCCGCTCCAACACTGGGTCCACGATCGAGTCCCGAGATGGGCGTGGCAGAGCGGCTCGTGCCGGGTCCAAGTGACTCCGCACTGTTGCCAAACTCTCAGCTTGTGGTCGGACCCTTCATTCCTGCGGGCAGGTGTTTCCCTAGAACAAGTGTCCAGGCACTCTGTGGTCACCACGGATGCCTCTGCCACCGGCTGGGGGGCCACGTACAACGGGCATGCAGCTTCAGGTCTGTGGACGGGGCCTCAACTGCATTGGCACATCAACTGCCTCGAGTTGTTAGCAGTACATCTTGCATTGAGCCGCTTCAGATCGCCGCTACAAGGCAAGCATGTGCTGGTCTGTATGGACAGCACTGCGACCGTTGCGTACATCAACCGTCAGGGTGGTTTACGCTCCCGCCGCATGTCACAACTCGCCCGCCATCTCCTCCTCTGGAGTCAGAAGCATCTGAGGTCGCTTCGTGCCGTTTATATTCCTGGCCTGCTCAACCGTGCAGCCGACGAGTTCTCACGGCAGCAGGTGCTACCGGGAGAGTGGCGACTCCATCCCCAGGTGGTCCAGCTGATTCAGGCGCTTCGGGACCGCACAGGTAGATCTGTTTGCCGCCCTGGACACGTCTCACTGTCAGTTGCTCTATTCCCTGACTGAGGGGACCCTCGGCATGGATGCTCTGGCACACAGCTGGCCACCGGGCCCCCTTGTGCAAAGTCAGGGAGGACGAGGAGCAGGTCTTGTTAGTTGCACCGTATTGGCCCAAACGGACCTGGTTCCCGGAACTAGTGCCCCTCCCTGGCCCATTCCTCTGAGAGAGGACCTGCTCTCTCAGAGACGGGGCACCCTGTGGCACCCGCGTCCAGACCTCTGGAAACTCCATGTCTGGTCCCTGGTCCCGTTGGGAAAGCACGACCTGATCGTCAGATTCCTGAGGGGAGCAAGGAGACTAAATCCTCCTCGCCTACTCTCTATACCCTCTTGGGAGACCACCCTTTGAGCCTTTGCAGTCAGCTGAGTTAAAAATTCTGTCCTGTAAAACAGTACTACTGGTTGCATTGGCCTCTATCAAGAGGGTAGGGGACCTGCATGCATTTTCGGTCGACGAATCGTGCCTAGAATTCGGCCCGGCTAACTCTCACGTGATCCTGAGACCCCGGCCCGGATACGTGCCCAAGGTTCCTACCACTCCCTTCGGGGACCAGGTGGTGAACCTGCAAGCGCTGCCTTCGGAGGAGGCAGACCCAGCCCTGGCTTTTCTCTGTCCCGTCCGCGCTCTGCGCCTGTACGTGGACAGAACACAAAGCCTTAGGACCTCAGATCAGCTCTTTGTCTGTTACGGAGGCCAGCAGAAGGGAAAGGCTGTCTCCAAGCAGAGGATGGCCCACTGGTTCGTGGATGCCATCGCCTTGGCTTACGAAGCCCAAGGCGTGCCTTGCCCGCCTGGGTTGAGAGCCCACTCCACCAGGAGTGTCGCTTCTTCTTGGGCGCTGGCACACGGCGCCTCGCTGACAGATATCTGTAGAGCTGCGGGCTGGGCGACACCTAACACGTTCACTAGGTTTTATAGCCTACGTGTTGAGCCGGTTTCTTCCTGTGTGCTCGCTTCAACCAGCCGGTAACACCGAAGTTTCCACTCTTGTGTCGGCTTGCTGCGCCACTCCCCTCCACATGGAGCGGATACGTGCGCTTTTTGCTCCAGTCGAGTTCCCCACTCAGGCGAACCCTGTGAGTTCCTCCGCACCCCTTCGGCAGTCGGACGTTGCGGAGCGTCCGACGCCAGGCCTAGTGCTCGTATGCTTGTGTAACTTGTGCTAGGCTGGGTTCCATATGTGGTGATCCCTGCGGCGATCCCATATGAGTATTCTTCCACGACCAGCTCCCTGCGGTGAGCCTGTGTCTTTCCCTTGGCAGAGTCCGCTCTGCCGTCACTGTCTGGTGTAGCCTCCCCCTTTTCAGGCTGGAGCCACCCCAGTGACATTCCATATGTTGCACTGCCCCTCTGGCCAGTCCATATGAGTATTCTCCACATGTTACCTCCCTATGGGGAGGATGTGGCTTCCGCAGCGTCCCTCTCCCCTGGAAAGGCACCCTTTCCCTGTGTTATCCAAGAGTTCACGGTGTGGGTATATGGAACAGCAGTTGAACTCCCTCTACGCAGATCTTCCGCCCCAGCAGTTGGGGGTCTGAGAGTCTTGCGTAGGGCGCTGGATGTGGCAGCAACCGATGGTGTTTTCCATGGGATCCCCTAACGTCGTCACGTCGACGTCACGTCGAACGTGAGCGACTGAAGGGGAACGTCTCGGTTACTGATGTAACCCTCGTTCCCCGAAGGAGGGAACGGGAGACGTGACGTCCCGCCGCCACAGTTGCTGACCATCGCTGTACGGCCGTCTCTATCTTGGCTCCTCAGCGAAAAACAATGAGTGCGTGCGCCCGCTTCTTGTTTATACCCGCGCTGCGGGGCGGGCCGTGTGATGCGTTTCACGCACGCCAACGTTCATTGGCTTGTTCTGTAGACACTCGAAGTTGATAGGGCTCCCTGAAGTGATCCCCTAACGTCGTCACGTCGACGTCACGTCTCCCGTTCCCTCCTTCGGGGAACGAGGGTTACATCAGTAACCGAGACGTTTTTTATCATCATGTAAATTATTGTAATGTCGTTGTTTGATATTATTGGCAACTTTAACATGTTCACTCATGGATTTAGCGCTAGCTTCTAGCTTAGCTAGTTGTGCATAAGTTTGAATTTTGACAATTTTGGTCTCATGTGTTGTGTATCTGCCATCCTCTTTATAATCAAAATTAAGCTTCGGCATTTTAATCACTGTTTGACTCGGTTCAGACTAGGGATGTCCCGATCAGGTTTTTTTGCCCCCGAGTCTGAGTCCGAGTCATTTGATTTTGAGTATCTACCGATACCGAGTCCCGATCCGATACTTCTATATTAGGCTACATTAAAAAAAAAAAAGAATAAAGAAGAGCAAAAAAACAGATCTAGGATGTTCCTTATTTGTTATTTAATTCACCTTATTTTAACATTCAAAAACTCTGTTAACAAACAGAGCACTTCTGTGAGGTAGCTTGAACAATCAAGTAATAAATAACATAAATTATTCACTTTTGGACTTTAGTGCAACAGTAAATATATGAAAAAAAAGTCTAATATAAAAACAAATAGCATCTCAACTTTAAAATACCCGGCAGGCATGTAAACAAATAAAAAAATAAGTGTATAAAAAAATTATGAGAATATACATTAGGGGTGTAACGGTTCACAAAATTCACGGTTCAGTTCGATACAGTGGTGTCACGGTTCGGTACGTTTTCAATACAGTAAAAAGAAAGAAATGCCAGAGA
This sequence comes from Chrosomus eos, assembly GCA_036326025.1. Classification (NCBI taxonomy): domain Eukaryota; kingdom Metazoa; phylum Chordata; class Actinopteri; order Cypriniformes; family Leuciscidae; genus Chrosomus; species Chrosomus eos. Next base: position 59,465 of record JAZAVI010000474.1, read on the forward strand.
AATTTCCTATTTGTTAAAAGAAAAAATATTTTTAAATAAGTTTGAGTTTTCTTACATCTTGAAACTTTCAGGTTTAAAAATGGGGGCAATCTTTGAAGGATGAACAAATAATGTCTTGGTCATCACATTTAAATATATTTATATATATTATATAATATTTAGATAATATTTGAGTTTTGAAGTGCTAGGAAAAGATGTGTTAAGTACTTGAAAGCATTTCACTATTCCAGGCAAACTTTAATGGCTACATTTAGTGTTACTATATTAAATCCATGTTGAATGTTGCTGATCTGTGGACTTAAAGCCTATAACTAGTTCATTCACGGCACAATGTTTCTCCTGGTTTGCACGTCAGCGCTGTAGAGATATAATAGAAATCTGCGGTTATAACGGAGAAATTTGAATGCTTCTCACTAGATCTCGCAGCGATGTTATTACTTCAGTGGCGAATTCAAATGCTTTATTCACTGGATCTCTAATAGCGCTGTGTAGTAACAGTGTTGCTTGATCAAGATCGGCTCGCGCTGCACAGATGTTGCTGGTCCGAACTGATAAACGGTCCATACAAGCACAATATAATGATTAGTGCAGTTTCGTTCCGCTTTCATTACGTTTGTCATTTGATGTTGCGCAGCGTTGTGGTGTTGTTCACGTTCACGCCAGCGCGGATTTTGTCGGCAGAAAAAATCATCCAAGGACCTGGTTTGGTTTGTATGCGTACACCCCTAATATACATATATATCCGAGTCCTGATCGGGAAGTGACGTCCGATTCCGATCGAGTCTGAAACCATGTGATCGGGCCCGATTTCCGATCACTTGATCGGATCGGGACATCCCTAGTTCAGACAACTAATGGGTATTGGTGCCTGTTTGAATGTCAAAAAGTGCGGGTTTATCTGCTAATGTTAGATGCCATCTAGTATTGAAACCATCCAGCAAATAGACTGTAAGTTACCATTAACGTCACCGCTCATTTTACATAGTTTAACAAAACGCTAAGTGAACATTACTAACTAACGTCACGTTTATCATGTTGGTTGTGAAATGGTTTTGAAACAGTGTCGTTAATAAAGCGTGTCGGAGGAATACAGCGAGGAGTCACAGGCAGCGGCGTTCCCTGCAGCGTTCGCTAACGTTAGCTTCTTGTGTCGTCTGGGGACTGATAAACAGTAAATTCATAAATAAATTCATTTTCCAATAAACTGAAACGTTAGCTGTCATATTTCACGGTACCCACGTGAGTGCGGATTTCATCGCTGTTTGTCACTTTGCCTACAGGCAAATATATTATATATATTTCAATATAAATAAGATTCAGTGACAAGTAGTAGGCCTACTCGCCCTGTTGTTAATTTGGTTGCCATGATTTTGCGTGGGACGACGTCCAGTCACCAGTTGCTCGAGAGGGAGGGGATGACAAGCTTATTTGAAACATAAATGTCTTCTTCCGTATTGAACTGATATGGAACGCACTTTGTTCCGTATTTTTGAGAATCAATTCAGTGCAAATCTATGACAGTCTGTCTGACATATATATTTGAAGCTATGTGTCTATGAATGAACGAAGACCTGCTATAATGGCAAATTAGGGGACTTGGCGCCCCCTTGGCGGGCTCTGACGTGTAATGACGTAGAATTGGCTCATTGGTCGCACGCAGGTCGCACGTCAGAGGCGCGCGCTATTAGATGTGCAGTTGCCGCAGCGCAGCCTATGAGCGAGCCAGACGCTCAATGTGCCTTTCCACGGCACACGACATTCGCATACATTCTTATGACATTAAACTTATTATACAAAAACAGGTAATTAGTTAAATATAATGTCAGTTATTAAAAGGGCATATTACATGTGCATCAGATACCTGTGTGTGTTTACAGGGGATTCAAGAGAGAGACGGACATTTTGCAGGCCATGCAGCAGTGAAGAAATGGACCAAAACAGTGGATCTCTTCCTCTATAATCTAGTTCTTGTTCCTTTGCACCTTGACTTGCACTGGGCTTTGACTGTAAGTAATTTATGAATAGTAATGCCTTTGTAACACATTGTTTCTATATCTATAATGTATGATTAAAAGTGTAAAAAAAATTATATTTAGCCTACCTTTACACTATTTTTTTTTAACCTTTGACCTCCATTGCTTATCACCAGGTAATTTATTTCCAGTGCTATGACTCCATGGTCAGAGACATGATGAGATCTGCCAGATATTGTTGTGAGTTATGTCCAATTACAACTTTGGTTTTAACCTCAAACGGCTTTAAAGGCATTTATGCATGTCTCGTGTGATTATTTAACAGGAAATGCCTCATGGAGGAGAACAAAATCAAAAAAGCCTGCTGATTTGAGGCTTCTAGATGGACCATCGGCCGAATGAGAACCAATGTATGCATACCCTCATATAATAAGTTATACAAATATACTTTAAACGGTGCCGTTTTGTTTACCGTTATACTTAATTGGATTTTTTTTTCTAGGCAATTCCCAAACAGCCAAATGGAAATGACTGTGGTGTTTTTATCTGCAAATATGCAGACTTCCTTTCTCAGGGAAAGCCACTTAAGCCTGGTTCACACGGCAGGATAATTAGGCCGATTTTAGCCCCGATTTTCCCCTTCCGACATCTTAAGGATGCTCCGATTATCGTAAAATAATCTGATCAGATATTCCTGCCGTGTGTGGTGTGTTAAGAGTGCTCTTGTCTGCTCGGAAGGACGTCTGGACCGCTCTGATCTCAAATCGGGGATATCCAACATGTTGGATTGTTTTGGCCCGATTTCTCCTCGTGTGTGGTGTCACCCGAGGACGAACAAGCACGCAGCCTGTGGACTGTGGCGTGTAGCCAATCAGAAAGCGAGGTGACGAGGCGCAGAGGAAGACAAACAAACAAAATCAAAACAGCCGGCGGCATGGCACACCAGAGAGTCCGGTGGATGTTTTCTCTAATAGTTTAAACTATTGCCACTGGATCCTCTTTGTCCGCCATAATAGTTTACTCTGTAGTCACGTTTGATCTCGAGGGATTTTGTGTGATTTTCCGTCTGACCTGGGAATGCTCGGGAGTCAAATCGGTTCGTGTGTGATGTGTTGATTTTGCCGTGTGGCTGCGCACCACACACGGCACGACCAAAACTGTTAGACCCGTGATTTTTTATCGCTGTGTGTGGGGTCTCTCAGGTTTGGAAAATCGGCCGACAATTTTAAAATCGTCCCGTGTGAACCAGGCTTTACTTTCAGACCGGTACATGACCAAGCTACAATATTTATATTTCTCACAAACCTGTTTCTTAACACTTGTTTGACTTTATGGTAACACTTTAGAATACTGTTTCTTACTTACTGCATAACCAATAAGGAATTACTAGGTAATTCTTTATTAACACTTAAGTCACTACTGTTAACTACTAAGGAAGATGTAACTAATCAGTATGTAATATAATTTTATGATTGTGTTAACCCAGTGCGGTAACGCAAACGAACCTGGAGAAGCTGGCGAGAGCCCCCGGGAAGAGTTCTCTTTTCTTTGTCAAGGGCAGGGTGCCCTGGAATGGGTTCGCCCCGAGAGAGGGGCCCGTGCCCTGGAAAGCGCTGCGATTCCGGTGGCGTCCGGTGAGCTCTCGTCAGCCCTTGAAAATCCAGGGAAGAAGGTGTAAGTCTTGCGCCGAGCCGTACCCATATCTGCAGCAGGTCTCCAAGGTGAACAGCCTCTGACGTGTTAGAACAAGGCAGCGTAAGGGAAGTCAGCAAGTCTGATCCGCCCTCACAACAGCACAAATCTCAGGCAACTATTAAATCCTGCTACAACTATTAAAGGGCTTTATTAGTTGCACCAGGTGTGCTTGAGCTAGAACACACAAAATATCTGAACCGGCTAGTTTTGTTGAGTGTTACGTTTGACTGCAAGTTATAAATATGGCTAAGTCAACAGAATGGTCCAAAAAGTTAAGAGAAGACTTCATCACCCTTCACAAACAAGGAACATGATAAAAAAAGATAGCTAAGGTCACTAAATGTTCCTAGAGACACAGTTGGAAGCATAGTTTGCAAGTTCAAAGTTAAAGGAACACTGGTTACACTATCATCGGCTGCAACGTCATGCTGAAAACATCATGCCGTCAGTGAGGAAGCTGAAGCGTCATTGGACCTTCCAACAGGACAATGATCTCAAGCATACCTCAAATACTACCATGGCTTGGTTTTACAGTGGCATCACAGTCACCTGACTTGAACCCCATATAAAATCTCTGGTGGGATTTGAAGGCGTTTGCAGCATGCAAACCCAAGAATATTTCTGAACTGGAGGCCATTGTCTCTTGGGGAACGGGCTCAGATTCCTCAAAAACGCTGCTAGAAGCTGGTGTCTGGTAATACATCTCGTTTGCAGCAGGTCATAACTTTGTTTTACTAAGTGCTAAAGATGCTTGCCATGAAGGGGTTGAATAATTGTGAGACTGTAGAAGTGATTGAAAGTTGCATTTTCAGTTGAATTTGGGGAAACCACTTGAAACATTTGTTGTGTTGTGCTATTTCAATTACTTTTGTTTGATTTGTTCATTGCAAACAGCTAAAGGTCTGTAAATGTTTCCAATAAACCTAATTTGCAATGGGTGTTGAATAGTTTGATTGCAACTATATATATATACAGTCGTGCCCAGAATTAATCACACCCTGGTATAAATGATAAGAAATGGCTATAAAAATAAATCTGCATCGTTTATCCTTTTGATCTTTCATTAAAAAAATTGGCAAAATCCTAACCTTTCATTGATGTTAAAGATTTGAAAGTGGGGGGGAAATCACATTATAAAATAAATGTTTTTCTCCAAAACGCGTTGGCCACAATTATTCATACCCTTTTATTAAATACCTTTTTGCAATCTCCTTTTGCCAAGATAACAGATCTGAGTCTTCTCATATAATGCCTGATGAGTTTGGAGAACACCTGACCTGAGATCAGAGACCATTCCTCCATACTGAATCTCTCCAGATCCTGCAGATTCCCAGATCCGTGCTGCTTCTCTTCAGTTCACCCCACTAATTTTCTATATGGTTCAGCTCAGGGAACTGGGACGGTCATGGCAGAAGCTTCATTTTGTGCCCCCTAACACATTTTTGTGTTGATTTTGATGTTTGTTTTGGATCGTTGTCCTGATGGAAGATCCAACTACGGCCCATTTTAAGATTTCTAGCAGAAGGCGTCAGGTTTTGATTTTTTATCTGTTGATATTTGATAGAATCCACAATGCCATGTATCTGAATAAGAAGTCCAGGACCTCCAGCAGAAAATAGGCCCAAACATTAAAGATCCAACGGTATATTAAATTGTACACATGGGATACATTTTATCCTTGTGTGCACCAAACCCATCTAGTGTGTTTGCTGCCAAAAAGCTATTTTTTTAGTTTAATCTGACCACAGAAGCCTGTGCTGTTTGAAGTTCCAGTCGTGTCTGATGTGATGGATTTTCTTTCCCTAAAATCTAACCTAAAATCTGACTATCTGCTTTCCTATAAGTCTTCTCTTAACGATACTTCAGACAAATGCTGATTTTTCAATCCTACACTACTCAAGCTCCCAAAGTGTCTACCGACATCTTTAGCTTCGAGTTTTCTGAACTACTCTACTCAAGCTCCCAAAGTGTCCATCGACATCTTTAGCTTCGAGTTTTCTGAACTACTCTACTCAAGCTCCCAAAGTGTCCATCGACATCTTTAGCTTCGAGTTTTCTGAACTACTCTACTCAAGCTCCCAAAGTGTCCGTCGACATCTTTAGCTTCGAGTTTTCTCTAATCCTAACTTCTCCAGCTGCGCAGCTTTTAAATGACAGACAGACTTCAGTAATTATCCCTCAAATGCTTTTAATTAACGGCCAGGAGAGTTCTCGAGCAATACTCAGAGAATCTCCCAAGTAAAAACAAGGCCGGTGGATCTCAGACAATTTCCATTGAGAATCCCACCGAAAACACGGAAACAACCGTTTTTATACAATAGGGGGTATGGCATAATGACATTAATTTGATTGGTTATTCATTCACAGTCTCTTCTGTTACTGGGTAGAGAATAATATGTTTTAACCATTACTTCATTTATCACAAGTTCTAACTTAATCATCCCTGTCTAGTCTCATTTCCCATATTTGTTATTTTTACACATAGTCATGGGTTCGACACACACACTCATAAGTCACAAGTTTTCAACTAAAGGGGAGACATATATTTCAAATTCAAGAGCATATGAATGTTAAATAAGGTTAATGTTAAAAACCTGGTTAGCTTAATATTCAGTTTAAATTTTCTATGACACTGACCACTGAATATGCTGGAGTTTGTATTTGGATGAGCGAGGAGCATTTTTCTTAAAACCCTCCCAAACAACATGTGGTGATGTAGGGGTTGTTTGATTTTTTTTTAATAGGCTTTCTGACCTCAAAAACTAAACTAATCTCTGCAATTCTCCATCTGTGATCCTTGAAGAGTCTTTGGCCACTCAAACGTTCCTCCTCACCGTCCATTAAGAAAATATAGACACTCGTCCTCTTCCTGGCAGAATCGTAACATCTTTAGTTGATTGGAACTTCTTAATTATTGCCCTGATGATCACAATGGGATTTTTCAATTCTTTAGCTATTTTCTTACATCCACTTTCTATTTTGTGATGCTCAACAATCTTTTGATGTACATCAGAACCATGTTCTGTGGTTTTATTCATTGTAATGGATGATTAAGGGAATTTGGCATTTGTGTTTCCTCATATTTAAACTCCTGTGAAACAAGAAGTCATAGCTGGACAATTTCATGTTCCTAGTCAACCTGGTGTGCTAAAAAAGGTAAATATTAATGGGAATATACTTCATAGATATTTTATTCATAAAACATTCTAGGGGTATGAATAATTGTGGCCAATGTGTTTTGGAGAAAAATATTTATTTTATAATGTGATTTTCCCCCAACTTTCAATTCTTTTACTTCAATGAAAGGTTAGAATTTTACCAATTTTTTGAGTGAAAAATCAAAAGGATAAACGATGCAGATTTATTTTTTGCAGCCACTTTTGATCATATTTACCAGGGGTATGATTAATTCTGGGCACGACTGTATATATATATATATATAGAGAGAGAGAGAGACAGACAGAGAGAGAGAACAACTTTGAAAATAACCAGTTATTTTCTGTTGAGATCAACAGTGCCACAAATGTTGTAAATAGAGATAAACATCTACTGAACCCGGAACATCCCTTTGATTATGATTAACAATTAACTTGAACTACTTTTTTATCTGAAGCAATATAAATCATGTAGAAAAGACAGTAAATCAGGACACTATAAAAGGAACATGAGAGGCTGTGAGGATGAAGAGCAAGAGCTGGAAACAAACATCAGTGAAGAATGAAGGGTTTAGTATGTTTACTGCTGCTGTTGGAAACCTTTGTGTTTGTGGTACAGCATCAGGTAGTTGGAGGACTCAATGAGAATGAGATCAGTCAACAGCTCAGATCTGAGGATGGAGGACAGAATACACCTCAAACAGACACTTTGAGAAATGAAGCTTCAACTGACAGCCAACAAAACTACCATCTGTTCTTCACGGACATCCATGCAGCGCTGAGAGAACTGACCGCCACAGTTACAGAGCAGAAAACAAACATCAGAGAACTGACCGCCACAGTTACAGAGCAGAAAACAAACATCAGAGAACTGACCGCCACAGTTACAGAGCAGAAAACAAACATCAGAGCTTTAGAAACGAGACTGAGGGATGAGATGAACAAGAAAAATTATGGTACCTCACCAAAACATTCTTTTTTCAATGATCATCAAAGTAAAACACCAATGCAATATGATGCATAGTGTAAATGTTAGTGTAAAGTTGAGTATATACTGTGTAAATTGTGAATCTATTACAATAATCAGTCTGAATGTCATTTAACAGGATCTTTATTTCTTCACAGAAATATCAAATCTTACTCTGGGTCAAGTGGAGGAGTTGAGAAAGGAAAATATAGGTGAAAGTGTGCTTGAATAATGTCAAATTCAGTGTATACAACCTCAGTGTAATAGAGTAATATACTGTATCACACAATATTGCTTATGTTTTTCAATAACAGACAGAGAAATAGCTTTTTCAGCTTCACTGATGCAATCTGGCAGTGGATATATTGGTCCTTTTACCGCTGACTTCACACTAACCTACAGGAACGTCTTCACAAACATAGGGAACGCCTACAACCCAATCACAGGTAATTATAAATGTCACTGATCATTCATAAAACTCAGTTTATAGTAATAAAAACCCTTCCGCTCCATTCAGACCTCTCTGCAGTTGTGTAATGTGTATTGTAATATTTTGGGGTTCAAATAAGGCACTGAAACGGTGGTTTGAATATCTCAATAACGTTTACTGAAAACAGCCAGCGGAAGCCGCAAATCTACACACACACAGCTCCGCATCCCACTTCAGAGCTTCCTGATTACACTGAGTCACGTGACCTAAAGAACCAATCACAACAATGCATTTCACCACTTGAGAACCACAACATGAGAAACCCAGTCTACTACATTCCTCCCCTTTAAGATTTAACCCTGTTTACCAACAACCATAAACAACCTTAACTCACTAGATCTCTTTGAACCAGGAACAGTCCTTCAAGTCCTTCAACTTTTTTTTTTTGGTCTCAAAAGACTGAACCGGGTGCGCAGCTCTCTCTTTAAAAACAGCTCAGCTAGAGAGCGACCTGTGACTGAGTGCGGCGTAGCCCTGTACATGAGCAGAAAGTTTGACAGCCTGTGCTGCAGCGAGATGCTGGGCTGTCCACCTGCGTCTAGAACCTGCTTCACAAGTGCCCGCTTCAGTATTTGCACCGACCTCTCAGCCGCTCCATTCGATGCTGGATGATATGGCGGTACCAGAGTTTGTTTTACTCCATTTTTGTCAAGGAACTGCTTGAATTCTGCGGAGGCGAACTGAGGTCCATTATCCGACACGACCTCTTCCGGAAGACCATATGCCGCAAATAGGTTGCGCAACACCTCTATGGTTCGGCTCGACGTTGTGAAGGTCATGTGGAAAACCTCCAGCCATTTAGAGTGACTATCCACTATCACTAGGTAGTACTGTCTATCCTTCTCTGCGAAGTCCAGATGGATTCTCTGCCACACTCTGACAGGCCACCGCCAGGGATGGAGCGGTGCCACCGCAGGTGCCTTCTGCATGGCTTGACACACAGCACAGTTTTGGACCATGTTCTCAATCTCGCCATCCAACCCTGGCCACCATACATAGCTGCGAGCTAGGCCCTTCATCCTACATATGCCCGGGTGTTCATGATGCAGGTCTTTGAGAATCTGCGGCCGGTGCATTTGAGGAACAATGACTCTGAGACCCCACAAAACACAACCTTGATCGGCTGACAGCTCATGCCTCCTGACAAAGTACGGTTTCAGGCTTTCATCATTCAGGTAGTTAGGCCATCCATTCATGGTAAAGCTCCAAACCTTGCTCAACAACGGATCTCTGCTGGTGCCTACTTTTATGTCCTGGGCTGTTACTGGCAACTCGTCCACATGTGAGAAGTAGAAAATGTTGGATTCCTGTGCTGTGTTGTCCAACTCGGTCACGGTAAGTCTGGACATAGCATCAGCATTAAGGTGGTCTGACGACTTCTTGTATTCTAGCTCATAACTGTAAGCCATGAGAATCAATGCCCAGCGCTGCATGCGCAAAGCTGCCAATGTAGGCACCGCTGACTTCGGCCCCAAAATAGCCAGCAAGGGTTTGTGATCAGTGATGAGAGTAAATTTGCGTCCATATAGATACTTGTGAAATTTCTTCACTCCATAAATGATTGCCAGCGCCTCCTTTTCTATTTGCGCATACTTTTGTTCGGCCTCAGTAAGGGTGCGCGAGGCGAACGCAACGGGTTTCTCATCACCATTGTCCATCACATGAGAAATGACTGCCCCCACCCCGTACGGGGATGCGTCACATGCCAATCTCAACGGCTTCTGTGTGTCATAATGTACCAGAACCCTGCTGCTCAGTAACATCTCTTTACCTTTCTTGAAGGCTTCCTCACATGCAGGTGTCCAGCTCCATTTTTCCTCTTTTTTTAGCAGAGTGTGCAATGGCTAGCACACTAGACAAGTTTCTCAGAAAACGGCCATAATAGTTCAACAGCCCCAAATAAGCACGCAACTCAGAGACATTTGTGGGCTTTGGGGCATTCACAATAGCCTCCACTTTGTGCTGAGTGGGGTGCAGGCCTTCCTGATCTATCCGATGCCCCAAATACTCTACACTTGACTGTAGAAATCTGCACTTGGCCAACTTTGCTCTCAAACCATAGCGTGCAAGAGAGCTCAACACTGCATCCAGCCTTTGTAAGTGCAGGGCTTTTGTGTCGGCTGTGATCAAGATGTCATCCAGGAAACAAGTCACCCCTTCTTGCCCTTGTAGAACCTGGTCCATCACTGATTGAAAAATTGACGGTGCGCTGGCAACCCCATAGCTGAGACGATGGTAGCGGTACAGTCCTCTGTGAGTATTAATGGTTAGATACTCTTCAGAGTCTTTGTCCAATCTCAACTGCTGGTAAGCATGAGAAAGATCTAACTTTGAGTACCACTTCCCTCCCGCTAGAGTCGCAAATAAATCCTCAGTGTTGGGCAGGGGGTAAGTCTCTACTTCCAGCTGGTTATTTATTGTGACCTTGTAATCCCCACAGATGCGGATGGATTTATCGGCCTTCGGTACCACTACGATCGGGGCCCCCCATTTGCTACGATCCACTTTGGAAACTATTCCCTCTTTTTCTAACCTATCCAGTTCTTTTTCCACAGCCTCCTTCAATGAATACGGCACCGGCCGGGCTTTGCAAAAGACTGGCTGAGCATTCGGCTGCATTCTTATTGTTGCTCTGAACTCCTCTATAGCACTGACCTTCTCCGAAAACACCACAGAGTGGCGCTGCAGCATCGCTTGTAACTCCTGGTCTCTGTGTTTAGTTCCTTCTTCCACTGTGAAAATATTCCTCCAGTCCAGCTTCAGCTTCTCCAACCAATTTCGGCCAAACAGCGCCGGCCTGTTTCCTTTCACTATGATGAGAGGTAGTGTAGCTTTCTGGTTCCCGTACTGCACTGGTGCCTGAACATAGCCAAGAAGGGGAATTATTCTCCCTGAGTACGCTTTTAATCTGATGTTGGACTTTTCAATGGGTAAATGCGGAAACTTATTTTGGTGCAACACTTCAGATGCAAGGGACACTGCCGCACCCGTATCCAACTGCATACTAATGTCCTCATCACACACTTTCACTTGAACTTTAATGCCTCCATCCCCACTGGATGCCATGTAAACTGTAAAGACCCCTAATGGGTCATCTTCACTGTCTACATTGTGATCCTCCGTTTCCACGTACTGGGCCTTGGCAGTCTGTCTCCTATTCCGACATGCTCTGGAAATATGCCCTGTCTTGGAGCACGCATGACATTTCTCATTTTTAAATCGGCATTCCTGAGGTGAGTGTCCCCCTCCCCCACAACGGTGGCATCTTTGTTCACTGTCCCATTCCTGATAATTTTTCAGTTTTGGATTTTCATTTCCATGTCTAAACTGGCGTTGTCCTTTGGTTCCAAGATATGATTTAGAGACTTGATTTACAGCTGCAGCCTGTACTTTTCCCAAGATTTCAAGAGAATTCTTCGACGCCATCTCCATTGTCAACGCTATCTCACATGCTCGGGCAAACGTCAGCTCTCTTTCCGTCAGTAATTTTCTTTGAATCGCTTCAGTGGACAGTCCACTCACAAGACGATCTCTCAATGCGTCATCTAAGTGAGTTCCATATTCACAATCCTTCGACAATTGTCTTATTGCCACTATGTAATCCGTCACTGACTCTCCTTCTTTTTGATCACGTTTTTGAAAACGGAATCTCTCCGCTATGACCAAAGGCTTCGGCTGATAATGTGATTTCAATGTGTCAGTTAACTCTTTATAAGTCATTTCTGCGGGCTTCTTTGGTATTACCAAGTTCTTCAGCAGTCCATACGTTTCTGGTCCAATGCACGCTAAAAATACACTGACCTTTTTTTCTTCTTTTATTTCGTTTGCCACTAGCCATAGTTCAAATCTCTCCAGGTAGGATGCAAAATCCTCCCGCGACTCCTTGAACTCTTCCACTCGTCCTATTAGCGCCATCCTCGTCGCCAATGTAATATTTTGGGGTTCAAATAAGGCACTGAAACGGTGGTTTGAATATCTCAATAACGTTTACTGAAAACAGCCAGCGGAAGCCGCAAATCTACACACACACAGCTCCGCATCCCACTTCAGAGCTTCCTGATTACACTGAGTCACGTGACCTAAAGAACCAATCACAACACTGCATTTCACCACTTGAGAACCACAACATGAGAAACCCAGTCTACTACATGTATAAGAGAATTAAATGATCTGCCACCTTTCAAAACTTTTACACAGTGTGTTTGGTAATTAAGTGATCATACAGGAAACATCTGATTCTGTATCTCTTGTTATTTGATTTAGGTATTTTCACAGCCCCGCTGAAAGGAGCGTACATGTTCAGAGTCTCTGTTTATGGTCATGGAGGAACTCCAGCAGGTGCATCCATTGTTAAGAACGGAGAGCGTGTGGTTACGGCATATGATGTTCAGGATAGTCGGTTAAACTCCTCTAATGGAGTTGTGTTGATCCTGGAGGTTGGAGATGTTGTCTATGTGAGACTTGGGTCTGGCTGGAGGATATTTGATGACCAGTATAACCACAGCACTTTCAGTGGTTTCCTACTGTTTCCCTTAAGAGAACAGGAGCTTTGCAGAATCTGATTCCAATAATTCTGAACCTTCAGCGTATGATTTAAGATGAGATCATGAAGAGTCAGTAACATATGAACCTGTAGGAATAATGTGCGTTTGAAATAGCTTACTGTATAAAAGTCAGTATGAGACACTATAATCATGAGTTCTGAGCTGTCTATATATGTAACTTTGTATAAATCACACGTGACTCAAAAGGATTTGTTAAAATAGTAAATCTAGAATGTTAAATAATACCTTTTTAAGTGTATCATGTTATTGATCCTTGATCTGTATCTCTTCATCCTACATAAATAACAGAATAAAGAGACATTGTGGCATTTTCTTTTCCTTGTCTTTTATGAACATTTCCCCAACAATGCTTTCTTTAAAGCATTCATGAGAGCCCATCTGGAGTGTGTGTGTGTGTGTGTGTGTGTGTGTGTGTGTGTGTGTGTGTGTGTGTGTGTGTGTGTGTGTGTGTGTGTGTGTGTGTGTGTGTGTTGTGTGTGTGTGTGTGTGTTTTGAACAGTGAAGTGAACTGGCCTAAAGTCTGTCTTCATTATGTAACATTATATATATGTATGTAAGGATAGGATCTAAGGGTGAATCTGAATAATTAAATATATCCTTGCTAAAAGTCCCCAAAAGCATTCAAAGGCCTGGAACTTGAAAAAACCCTGGACACACAAACACACACATCCCCCACACTCTGGCTGCGTTTACACTTGGCATTAACATGCGACCTGTATCTGGATGTTGTCCACATACACATTGAAAAGACGAGTGTAAACGCACATGTGATCGGAATGTTATCCGATTAGCGTGTCCCGGTTAGGAGGTGGTCGAGGACGCATTATGATCGGATCTCAGTGTAATGTAAACGCAATCCAGCCATCGTGTCTGCATTCACAGGTGAACGTCATTTAAATCTCCGCCCAGTCTCCCCGCGTGGCTGTCAGAAAATAATGGCCAGATGCAGACTTATTTGAACAAGAAACGTCAATCTTTAAAATAGTTTATTTAGACTTACTTACATAGCCTACTATGTTAAATCAGTAAGCAGACAGTTTCTGGTCTCATTGACTTCCATAGTAGGAAAACAATATACTATGGGCGTCAATGAGACCAGAAACTGTCTGCTTACTGATATTCTTCTAAATATCAGAAAAGCGGCTGAATGGATTCAAAAACGGTAAAACTCAACTGTTTAACTCTGGGGGAGTTGTAAAATGAGCCTATTTCCAAAAAAAGTGGAGTATCCCTTTAAGATTGATCGGAATGTTCCACAGGAAGTGGAGTCTAAAGAGAAAAGGAAAGACATTTAACCAGATATATTCAATATGTCTTGTGTCAATGTGTCTTATGTCAATGTGCGTTTGTCCATGTTACATTGGAATAACTGTGACTATCATTATGTATTTCACATTTAACTGCCGATTCTCAGAAGTTAACCCTTACGGCTGTTTCACACCGCAAGCGTCAGCGGCGCTTGAGCAGCGCGTCAGCGGCGCTTGAGCAGCGCGTCAGCGTAACTACACCGTCACTGCAGCTGCAGACGCGCAAGAGTATTCACACTGGAAGCGTTTGTACAGCATACCTGTCAACACTCCCGTTTTTTCCGGGTTTCTCCCGTTTTTTAGCCCCATCTCCCGGACCCCTCCCGGTTTGTTATTTCTCCCGGGAAACTCCCGTAATTTGCATGGCCCAAACTCCTTTATGAATAATCGGACCAATAGGCCTATGTTTGTCTAATGTTGACCAGTTCCCAGATTGTATTAAATGCATTATATTCACACAATCCACAGATCATTTACAATTTCAACCCGTTTGTCACCTCAACCTGGCAACCTATAACCCAGTTGCGCAGTCGCGGAAAGTTTAGGTTTAACCCGAAAGCAAGCCGATAGACATGATGGCAGGTGAAGGTGGTGTCCCCGCAATGAAACTGAAGTACAGTTTGTAACGCGTTGCTTCAGGAAGAATAGGGATAGCACACAACTGAAGTTATTTCATGCAGAGGCCAGACAGACTCACGGAGGCGATTGGCATCTCACAACTCGCACTTTATTCCCAAATCGAACTCGTGTAGCCTAACTGTCTGTCCACGTTGTACCGTCCACATCGTTACTAAACAAAATAAAATAAAAATTAGCAACTGAAATTACCCAAATACATGGGGTGTTCGCATAGACAGTAAAAGGTGTTCGAGGCCCAAGGCACATACATACAATACAGTTCAACAGGGAGCGCACAGCTCTTAAAGGGGCCACACCTTATTTCCACTCGTTACAAGTTGTATTTACCACATCACCCAACATCCCCCCCCCTACCCACACCCCCCCCCCCTACCCACTGAATGAATGAATGAATGAAAAGTTTTTATTTCGAACATGTGAAAAAACAGAAAACTACAAACATCAACAAAACTTATACATGTCCGAAAAGGAGTAGGAAGAAGCATAAGCTTATTCAATCCTACCCCATCTCCACTACTTTTTAATAATTAATTAACTAATTAATTAACCGGTTGACCGAACATCTTGATCTATTTGTCTCTACACACAAAAAAACAAAAACAAAAAAATATATACATATACATATTTATGTTTATATACATCGTAAATAATAAATTGCATAAAAAAATAAATAAGAAAAAATATAAATAAACTGTCACCTCACTAATAACCTTCTTCCTCTCTGTACCTTGCAAATATCTTATTTTTACAGCTCTTTTTAAACTGAATCATACTTGGGCATTGTTTAAGTACTGAACTTAATCTGTTCCACAACTTCACTCCACATATCGAAACACAAAAACTTTTTAATGTTGTACGGACACATAATTGTTTAAAGTTGCACTCACCCCTAATATTATATCTCCCTTCTCTATTAAAAAAACGTTTTTGAATATTACCAGGGAGTAGGTTATTTTTTGTATTATACATTATTTGGGCTGTTTGAACATAGACCAGATCAGTAAATTTCAATGTCTTAGATTTTAAAAATAATACATTTGTGTGATCTCTATAACCAGCACCATGAATCATCCTTATGGCTCTTTTTTGCAACATAAATACAGATAATAGTCTACATCCGTAAGTATTACCCCAAACCTCCGCACAATAATTTAGTTATGGTAATATCAGCGCACAGTAAAGAATGTGGAGTGATTTGTAGTTCAGAACATGTTTCGCTTTGTTTAATATTGAAATACTTCTTGAAAGTTTATTGTGTACATGTTTAATGTGAGATTTCCAACATATTTTATCATCTATTATCACCCCAAGAAACTTATTTAAATGGGTAGCCTAATCTTCTATAAATATTTTTGAGTCTTCATTTTCTTTTTTTGCCTACTCCAGTTTTTGTTTAAACTCACTAAACATTATTCTGTGCATTTCGGGCACTTTTTGTGTGAAATCTTTTTTGTCCATCAAAAGTGAGCTTTCACTTTAATTGAACGTCAGCAGCGCAGCAAAAATAGACCTGGCGCCGAAACCCCCGCTTCACTGCTGCTCACACTCACGCGCTGCTCCTGATTAACATGCACTAATTGATTAACATGCACGCCGAAAAAAATACGCGCTGCTCAAGCGCCGCTCACGCATGCGGTGTGAAACGGCCGTCAGGGGTCGGAAAACGCGTCCTTGCGTTTTGCTGGATTTTTTCCTTATCAGTGCAAAAGAGGATCAAATTACTCTGTTGATTTTGATCTTAAATATAAGTGTTGTACATCATTAGATCCTGTTAAGTGTGTATTTTTTGTACTCACAATAAAAACAAAGTGTTATGCTTTTCATCAAGTAAAGAAAAATAAACATGATGCACGTTTTACCTTCTCTCTGTCAGTGAGGTCCGTTCTGAAACGCGTCCGAAAAATTTGCTGTAACTCTCTCAATACTTGTCACAGAAATACGAGATATTTCTCTTTATGAAGCTGAGATTCTCTTCTTTTAAATGAAGTAATTTATTTAAAAAAAAAAATATTTCCAGTTTATGTAATCCGTTTGAAACCAAGGAGAGGTACAGTTTTTTCATTCTCCCTTCATTATTTTTAATGAGCTGAGCCCGTCATACCCCCAGCGCTTTTCACATGGTAAATAGGCGATCTATGCATAGCACACGCGGCACGCCCCCCGATCAATGCCATAACAACACAAAGATTCTTCATCAGAATACTGATAGTTCATCGCGTTTTAGGGATGGAAGCACGCTACTCCTTCAGAGGATTATGGACAGCGGGGAATAATTCACATTTTCCACAGAGAAATTGAAAGTGAAACTCGGAACAGTTGTGATCCGCAAGTTTTGTGTGAGTAGCGGCTGTGGTGCAGTGGCAGATCTTTTGCCTAGCGTGTCTGAGGTTATGGGTTCGAATCCGCCCTCGGTATAGTTTTTTTTTCTCTCTCATCAAAACCGAATATGTTCATCAGTTGTTACAGTCTATATCAAACACACACGTATATAGGACACACGTTTGTGTGCATTTTATTTTGTGATTTCACCCGAATGAATAGTGTCCGTGGCAATAGATTGAAGAGCACGTCCTAAGAGCGAGTGAAGACTGCGCGCGCCGCCACAAGAGACTGTATCCATGACACTGATAGCAGGACACGAGCGCTCAGCTTGAGTTCAAAAAGAAAACATTTTAGCTCTAGATCTCTTATTTAAGAGCGGACTAAATGAATGCTCTGCTAGTTTACTGGAGATGTTTTATTTGTATTAGGTACAGCCATTCATTGAATGTATCAGTAAATGCGTGCGGTCTATAAGGGCCATAAACAGATACTCGCGGTGAGCGCGGTCTACCCATCAATAGATGTTTCTCCGTCCATCAACAGATACATTGTGCATCTATAATCATAATTGTCCATCAGTTTACTTTGGATAATGTGCTAACAGTTTTTTGCTTTTGTTTTGTTGTGTTTACATCGTCACCATCAGCCTTCAGAAATCATTCTGATATATATATTTTTTTTTAAATCAATGTTGTAAACAGGTGTGCTGCTTAATTTTTTTTAACCTGTGACTGTTTTTTAGGATTCTTTGAATGCACTTTTTATATATATATAAGCACTATATAAGCAATATTTTATATATATATATATATATATATATATATATATATAAAACAAGTTTGGTCTTTTTATGTTTTTTTTTTTTTTTTTGAAAGGATGTGTTAAGTGATATGAATGACTAAGTTTTTATGTTCTTAGGAAAGATTTCTATTTTGACTAAATGCTGTTCTTTTTAACTTTTTATTCATCAGTGAATCATTCATAGTTCAGGCTGCCTCACAGCACCTTGATGGGCCATTAGCACATTGGGGGAGTGTCTTTAGTCTTCCCAGGTGTAAATCACATTAATATTCTTTTGCATTAACACTCCCACGCATACAGCACTGACCCAGAAACTGATGTAAGAAATTCAAATCGCTATATTGATGTTTCTGAAAGAGTGGTTTGAAGGTCATTTTGAAGTAAAAATTCTAGCCTACAAGAATAGTAACTCAAAAGTCTTGTGGACAACTATTCAATATGTGTTAAATGGCCTTATTGCGGTGACATTTTTTCCCCCAAAACGTACTAACCACGCATATTATTATTTTTCTATAAAATGCAAACATGTACATCCATTTTGCTCACATATTATTGTAGCAGAGTTTGTGCTGAATACAGCAAATGTATATGTTGGCAAATGGTATGTTTTAAGTAGCTGAAATAAGCACAAATGTCAGGGCATTTCACCTAAAGAGCCCCAAAACAGCTCAGACCCCAGAGGGTTAACTAAGGAGGAGAAATGTATTCTGCATTCATGGATATATATTCTAGTATATATGACCCGTTGAGAATTGTATGAAGAATCTATCTAATCTCCTTATCAAACGATGTGCCTTCTATTTTGTGTTTGATCTATGTTGTTGGGAAACTAATGGGTAAGGTTTAAAACTTTACAAACTATGATTAACCAACAGAATGTGTGGCATATTTGGTATCTACAACCTGGTACCGGGAAGATTAAGATGACTGAGTAAATTATATTAGCCTGGCTAACGCCAGACCCAATCTCGTTGAGAATTGGGTCTGGGAACCACATGCGCAATTTCTCGTATTTGAGGCGTGGTTTCAGAATGCCCGTCGCAGTTTATTGGGTGCTAAGAATGTCTATCAAATATGCCTGTACGTAGCTCATAGCCAATCGTTTCGATTATACCAGATGACATATGTAGAGCGACAGAAATTAGACAAGGAAGAAGACGATGGGAAAGATCTTTTTTGTAAACAATGACGTTAAGTTTTTTATCAAAGAGTAGCTTCGCGTCTTCAGCCATGTTAAATCGATATTAACAAACTGTTTCCGTGTGTCGCATAGATGTCGTCATCGTCTAGCTGCTCCCTCCCCGTTCTGTGATTGGTTCCCTAAATGAGGCGAAAAATCTGGCCATGGTATCCAGACTGCCTTTCAGCGTGAATTGAATCGCGCTGCGGTAAGGCAGTATGGGGAAACCCAGGCTAAAATTATATGTCGATAACAACCACATATGAATAGTACCAGGACGTTTTCATAGTTTTCTTCATCGTTTCTTCGAAGTTTCTCTCATTTTCCCCCCTCCTTTCAAATGCTTTTCTACAAACAAAGGGCCATAAAACCCAACGTCCCGCCTGCGAATTTCAACTCTCTTATTGGCCGAGTCAACGGGAAGAGGCCGGACTTCTCCGAGGTGATAAAGGTTGCTTCCCAGCTCCGCCCACTCTCTTCTGTGCTCGTCCCGGTCTTAGAATGTAACGTCTCGTCCCTAGGCGAGCCTTTCGCCTTTCTCCTTTCGCCTTTCAGAGACACGCAGGACTCTGCTCACTCACGCGGCCAGACACGGCCGTTTCAGGAATGCAGCGCTACAGAGAGACCATTACATTTGTGCAAGTATATCTTTTTACAGAGCTTCTAAGAAGCCTTAAGATGATGTTTCTGTGTTGTTTACAGAAAGGTGAATGTCTGGAAGAAATTGTAACCATGCTTTCTCTCCTCTTCTCTCTCCTCTCTCTCTCTCTCACTTACTCGCTCTCACGCGTGTAAGTTATCCATATTCCAAACTGTGCATTTCTCGTTAATAGATGTCTTATTGTGTTTTTGTTGCCTATGCAAATTAGCCATAACCAGTTTGTGGTTGGTTGTCGAGATACACCTGCATGAATGCAGAGTCAGGTTAACAGATTATCATCCCTACCCGGGAGATTAAATTAAATTTAAGACTGATCTAATCCAAACATGTATGAATAATTATTAATTACCAATTATTAATTAGGATATGCAAATTCACCACGGATTAGATCCGCCCTTTAGTCTTTACATATATATATATATATATATAATATATATAATGTTCACACAGGCATCAGAGATCACAATATGGATAGATAAACATATAGAATTAAAACAAAGAATAATCATAACATCAGTTATCAAAAATTAAATAAATTGAATTGCTTGAGGAAAGTCCATTTGAATCTGTTTTTCATACAACGAGGTATATATATATATATATATATATATATATATATATATATATATATATATATATATATATATATATATATATATATATATGGTGAAACTCAAATGTTAGAATCTCGTGCAAAAGTAAAATTTTTGATGATTATGGCTTAAAGCTTATGAAAACCCCAAATTCAAAATCTCAGAAAATTTGATTATTACATTAAAAAAAAGATTTTAGGAAATGTCAGAAATGTCGGCCCTCTTAAAAGTATAATCATGCATATGTATATAGTTATATATACTTAAAATATTACTTTCACCTTTTTATTTGAATTACTCAAATACATGAAATTTTGCACAATATTCTAATTTTCTGAGTTTCACCTGCACACATATATATATATATATATATATATATATATATAATATAATATATGTCACAAACTGCTCCGAGACTTGGCGGTGAAGATCCAAATGCAGCTTTATTTGTGGGCAATCCAAAGGCGTAATCCAAAGTACAGGCAAAAGGTCAAAACACAGTAAGCAGTCCAAACAAACTAAACAAACAAACAAACAAACAAACAAAACAGGCAGGGAGCAGAGGGGAAAGAGAAATCCAGGGAACAGGCAGAGAATCCAAAAACAGGGAAACAGGGAACCAGGGAGAAACGCTCGGAAATGCAGTGTGACAAACATACAAAACTTCGCAGTGAGTGAATAAGTGAACATGGTATAAATAGACAGAGACTAACAGAGTAATGAGACACAGGTGTGATGCAATCAGTGATGAGACACAGGTGTGATGCAATCAGTAATGAGTCCGGGCAGTGGGTATTGGGAAATGTAGTTTGTAATGGAGTGTTAATAGTCTTATCTGGAGTGCCCTCTGGTGGCTCTCCAGGGCACTTCCAGCTGGTGACCGTTACTATATATATATATATATATATATATATATATATATATATATATATATATAGGGGTGGAACGGTACATGTATTCGTATCGAACCGAAACGGTACGGGCGTCACGGTTCGGTGCACGAATTTGCACGTAGAATACACGGTACAAAGAGAGAGAGAGAGAGAGAGAGAGAGAGAGAGAGAGAGAGAGAGAGAGAGAGAGAGAGAGAGAGGCGCGATGAACAGTCTGTGTGTGTGTGTGTGTGTGTGTGTGTGTGTGTGTGTGTGTGTGTGTGTGTGTGTGTGTGTGTGTGTTTGCGCGCGTGCGAGAGAGAGAGAGAGAGAGAGAGAGAGAGAGAGAGAGAGAGAGAGAGGCGCGATGAACATTGTGTGTGTGTGTGTGTGTGTGTGTGTGTGTGTGTGTGTGTGTGTGTGTGTGTGTGTGTGTGTGTGTGTGTGTGTTTGCGCGCGTGCGAGAGAGATCTCTCGTGCGCGATCCAACAGTGGAAACATACTCCGTCATTTTTTCATACAGGACATTATTAAAACTGCAAAGTGTTTACTGTTTACTTTTGTGTACACTTGCAATAAAACACAACATTGTGCTTTTGTCACACTCTAAACTCGTGTCAAACTGTAACCTACAAATGTTAACAAAAGTTTTTAAAGGTAGTATTATTTTATACGGAAATCAATTATTGATAATTCAGATGAGAATAAAGTTAGGGTTAACTAAAAATGAAGGAAAACAAATATATTGATCTGAAAGAGCAAATTAATTTTAAATTCATTCAGGTACAATTACCAAACATATCTCAAGGTCTTTTCATCTTTTTAATAATTTAATAAATAAACTAATTATATAAAACTCCTGTCAGTGCACTACAAATAAACTGGTTCTATGCCTTTATTAATAAAACTTATTTAAAAAATACAAGGCTTAAGACATTTATAAAAATGCCTTCTGCATTTTTGTTTTGCTTTTCACTCCATTGTACCGAAATCGTACCGAACCGTGACGTCTGAACCGAGGTATGAACCGAACCGTGACTTATGTGTACCGTTCCACCCCTAATATATATATATATATATATATATATATATATATATATATATATATATATATATATATATATATATATATATAATACACACACACACATACACATATATAAGATACATAATAAAGACAGACTTTAGGACAGTTCACTTCACTGTTCACACACCCCACACACACACACACACACACCACACACACACACACACACACACACACACACACACACACACACACACACACACACACACTCACTCTCTCTCTCTCTCTCTCTCTCCTCTCTCTCTCTCCTCTCTGCCGGTCATCTTAGTTTTTTTTTTTTTTAAACCGTCTGCTGGCTCTAACCAGTTTTTTTGACTTCACGCACTGAGTGTCTTTTCAAGACAACCTGACCAGTAGAGATAGAGGAGTGAACTTTTAAGTACTGGTATTACCAGGCTAGGGTGCTTCTGCTGTATATTAATAATTCAGAATATTTTGCTTATCTGTTTGCTTGTGTGTGTGTTTCTAGTGATAATCGTACCTGCACATGGATTACAGGTCTGTGCAAATGTGGGAGTGAATTAGAACTCAAATCTGCAGTCAGCCAGTGTACGCCCACAGCGTCTTCAAAATGAATGTGTTAAAAGTCATTAAACAGCACTCAACTTAATCATTCTTTTACTTTTCATAATTAGTGCCGGAGCCAACAGTAGCCCAGGGTCCTGTTCACGCTTGGCTTTCGGCCACAAGTTGACTGAAGTTAAATTAGGCGAGATTACTTCTTTATTAATGCATCTTCAGCGTAATTGACAAGCATGTTATATATCCAAGCATTACAAGATATTTTACAACTCTACATGTAACAGCATGTAACTCTTGCCATATTTGCTCTTTTGCCATATTTGCTGTTTTTGGTATATCTGATTGGCTGCTTTCAGTGTGAGAGCAATAACTTTTCAGCATTTTTTTCTTCTACCCACTTAGAATACATTACCTGTCTACCTTTTCGAAATTGTAATATCTTAAGGTTACGTGGGAACATTGGATAAAACTCAGACAAATGATTAAATATTAGTTCTACTTGAATAGTAAGTCTGTGTATTCAACTCATATTGAATGTATTCACATTTTCTTTCTTCTGTAAGTAAATGATAATCAGTGTATTTACTGGTTATTGTACACTACTATTTTTACTAAACAAAAAAAAAAAGAAGACAACCTGACCCACTTCCGGGTTAAATCCTGTCCACTTCCGGGGTTAGGCCCTGCCCAGTCCAAGTACAGATACAGATAATTCATATGGTTAATACAGATACAGATAAGGCTGTACTCGCTCATCCCTATTCTTTGGTTTTCGATTTGACACAATTTATAAAGGTTATTTTTTTTCTTACATGCATTCTGCAGGCCTTTGGAAATCCAAAGGCATTTAAGATTTTTTTCTTCTTCTGTTTACTAAATAATGTGATGGGACAGTGCTTGTTGTACAAGGAGGTAAATATTTCTATGAAATTATTGTAAGCCACATCAGTCTGCATCCCTCCATAAATAGTGTTCCAATCTTGTGACCTTAATTCTTCATTAAATCCATTAATAGCTTCCTCAGTTTGTACTCCTCTATAATTCGCATTGCAAGTGTGGTGGAAAAATTTCAACTGAATATTAAGCTAAACATGTTTTACCATTTGACCTTATTTAACATGCTAAATCTCTAAAACAATGTTCTAAGACATTCTGTATTTTAGGTGAGTGAGTGAGTGAGTGAGTGAGTGAGTGAGTGAGTGAGTGAGTGAGTGAGTGAGTGAGTGTGTGTGTGTGTGTGTGTGTGTGTGTGTGTGTGTGTGTGTGTGTGTGTGTGTGTGTGTGTGTGTGTGTGTGTGTGTGTGTGTGTGTGTGTGTGGTGTGTGTGTCAATCCCAATGACTGTGTATAAATAACAAATATGAGAAATGAAACTAGACAGAGATGATTAAGTTAGAACTTGTGATAAATGAAGTAATGGTTAAAACAAATTATTCTCTACCCAGTAACAGAAGAAGACTGAAAATTAATAACCAGTCAAATTAATGTCATTATGCCATACCCCCTATTGTATAAAAACTGTGGTTTCCGTGTTTTCGGTGGGATTCTCAATGGAATTTGTCTGAGATCCACCGGCCTTGGTTTTACTTGGGAGATTCTCTGAGTACTGCTCGAGACTCCTGGTCGTAATTAAAAACATTTAGAGGACATTTACTGAAGTCTGTCTGTCATTTAGGTTGCGCAGCAAAGTTAGTTAGTAGAACAAGTTATTTGAGCGAAACACTAAAGAACACTAGAGACCTTATCACCAAGTGATAGTGTTCAATAAGGGACGAGACGTCGTTCGACTCTTTGTGAGACTCTTAGGCGGGGTTAGACTGGGTCAACCAGCGCGTTCAGAGGTAACTCAACTGAGTATAATATTTTCAGGTGTCAGGGACACCAGGTTCAACCTAAGTCAGGTGCGTAAAGGGAAAATCCATTACACAAGTTATATTAGGTTTACAAACATTACAGTCATATATAGTAAAGACTGGTAAGTGGTCAGTGATATCACAGATCAATAGACCATTTACAGTATTGTTTAAAAAGTTGTTAGTAAAGATGTTGTCAATTAAAGTTTCACTGTGTGAGGTAATCCTACTGGGCTTTGTGATTGATGGAAATAAGGACATACTATACATCCTATCAACATATTCACAGGTAGGTTTGTGGTTGTTTGAGTTCAAAAGGTCAATATTGAAATCCCCACATACAAATAAGGGCTTATTTATAACTTCAGAAAACAATTTCACCATCCATTCATTGAATAAGTCTACACTTGATCCAGGTGACCTATAGACACAGCTTATGATAATATAATTTTGTTTTTCATTTTTTAGTTCGATAGTTACATATTCCATTCCATTATCTAGTGCTATTGACAAACTATTTACTATTGAAAATTGTATTGTTTTGTGGATGTACAGTGCTACGCCACCACCTGTCTTGTTTTGTCTATTGATGTAGTTGAGGTCATAGTCAATAATTTCAAAATAATTTCAAGTTTAGGATATTGCTATGAAACTAAAAGGATGAATAAATGACTCTAAATAGTCACGTATTTCACTGTATTTGGAGTACATACTTTGACTGTTGAAATGGATAATAGATAATTTACCCTTTGTAATCAAGTTAGTATTATACTGTGCATTAGTACAATACTTGCAATTAATATTAGCAGAGGAAAGAAAATTGTTGTCCGGTTCAATGTCTGTCTCTGTGTCATGATTATTGTATTCAATATATCTAAACATATTCAAGTCCAGCAGTTGGAGTTCATGGATTCTGTGCAATAGTTCAGTTTCATTGTCCTTTGGATTGGACATACTGTATAGTTATCATTGTTCAACAGTAAGTCAGAAGTTATCTTGATGTATTCACGTCAGCATGTGCGTTGACTCTTTGCATTCACTGATACTTTTCCAGTTCCTCCAAATGTCTCACGGTGAGAATCTTGGCTTCCTCCGCTGAGCCATTTAACTTGATAAAGATTTTACAGTTGGTTACCCATGTGTGTTGGATTTTATGTTGTTTTTTTTGAGATCTCTTGCTTTCCTGGCTATTTCGGCATTCTTCTATGTCAAGTGTTCGTTCAAGTAAACATTTGTTTCTTTGAGTTTCCGTCCTTGCTTCAACAATGCTGTTTTATTCTTCCTATTGACAAATCAAATGATGACTGCGGGCTTGCTGTTGCTCTTCCTGGGTAGAGGGTGGCATGTTTTGATGTGATCCAGGTTTAGCTCCACTCCTTTACTCTGGAGAAAGCTTTCCACCTGTTGCTCCTTCGAGCGCGTCTCCAGCTCTGGCTTCTTCGAACAAAAGATCAATGTACTTTTTTACGTCCTCACTGTTTTCTAGCGCGTTTTTCCTCTGCCGACTCATACTGTGAATAAGGCGTTTGAATCAGAATTTGTAATCCGTAAATCATCAGTCCAAATGCAATTTACAACAAACACTCAATGCCATGTGAAAACACAGGCTCGCCTCTATTATATTAATCCATATTAAATTATTTTTTTTACTTCCTTCTCATTTTTCAGTTTAAAACATCAAACGTAGGAAGGTCTCTACATAAACCGTGGCCAAATGGCATTGTTACACACGTTGCCTAGTAATTATACGTCCTCATGTTCCTGTGTAGGGGAAAACATGTCAAAGCGAGTGGCTCCTGATAAGCTAACGTTGGCGAAAAAATTAAGAAACTCTCAATTGACTGCTAAATACTGGGCTTTTGATATCAAAAGTTCATCTCAAGAACAAGGCTAAATCCACACCGGGCAAATCCCTCCAGGTTACCATTGAGGCAACGGCAAAAACAACCAGAAGCAAGATGTGAGTTTGTGGAAGATTTTGTTTTTGAAGAGGATGCGTCCGTTTCTTGTTAAACATTGCAAGCAGGGACGCGCACTCCCAGAAAACCCCAGCAGCCTCAGGCAGACCCACCTGCAGCAGGTCTTTGACCACACATGCCTCAACACAGCCTCAACACTGCCTCGACAGGGTGTCTGCTCCTATATTCTGGTACCCTGGGATATACAGTAGGTTGCCAACCAGAATGCCTATTACCGCCGCGGCGTCTGTCGCGGCAAATCCACCACGGCAAAAAAAAAAAAACCCAGTCGCATTTCAAAGTCATTCACGAAATGACCGCCAGGTGGCGCAAAGGGACATTTAGCGAAAGCAAAACGTATGTAAAAGTAGCCTACATTTCAAATAGAATATAGCAAACTTTTAGAGCAGAACATTTTATGAATCAAAATTTAAAAGAGGCCTATCCAACAGAACAAATCTCATCCAACAGATTGACTGAATTTACGTCTTCAAAAACAGTTCTGTTAAAAAAATAAAAATAAAATAAAACTTCACTGGGTTCCATATATGCAGAAATAATTTTTAAAAACATGGTTAAGCAAGGTGCGATTTGCCGGTGGGTGATTTCCCCCCTCCACAGTAGCGAATCAATGCTATAGGCCTACCCTAAATAGACCATATCAAATATTTAAATATACAACACGCACGTTTAAACAACAAACAATAAAATCTGAACCAGGGCTTCTGCTCCTGTATTGAGAGATAACATGCAACGCGTTTCAGTTACGATCCTGGTTCCAGTGGCCTTAATACATTCACGGCTTTATAAAATGTCACAAAGCGTTTTGAGGTGGTTTTGAATGAAATATTGAAGTTTATAATTAAGTATTTTGACACACCACGCCTAGTGCGTATTCTAAAATGGGGGTTTATTCTGCCATTGAATTGAGTTCGACAAAAGCAGTGGCGCGTTCACTTGAATTTATTTTTCTGCTAAAATAACTTAATAGGCTATAGCCTACTTCGTAATTTTTGGTCATACAGATATGATATCATATTTTAAAACTGTAAAAGGTCTACTTTTATTCATGTAAAGTAGGCTACACTCACAATAGGCTTACAACAAAACGTTTTCTCACTCATTTGAGCGAACACACACTGGAGAAACAAACGTTTGGGCTTTTCTCAGTGAGCTATGGCATGGCCGAGTGGTAGAACTGACGGTTCGATCAATCAGAAGACATGCGTACAAATCCCGAACAAACATGGACTACTGTAACAAAATAAAATTTTTATTAATGCAGATTTGTTTAGTTCTAAAACTCTGTTACACCATATATTTTTTTGCTTATATTTATAAAATAAAATTACCATGCATTTCCATTTTACACTAAGGAACAAATAGTATCCAACAGAACGACTTTACATCTGTAGCTATAATAATCTAGTCTACTAGTATAATATAGTCTACATAGAGTTTTTAAAAACATGGTTTTAAGTAAAGTTTTCGACAAACAAGGCGGCGCGAACATTTGATTTATTTTTCTCATAACAGCTAAAATAACTTAATAGGCTATACGTGATTTTTTTGGTCATACAGATAAAGAGTAGAGTAGCCAGCATCGTTCAAAACTGTAAACTTTTTTTAGACAAAAGTTTATCTGTCGTCTCGGTCTCCGGGAACTGCGCGTCACAAAAATAAACCAAAAGCCACTTGCCTCAGCTCAGTCACGATAGGAAATCGGCTATGTCTAAAGCCTTTAAATGTCTAAATATTTAGGCTAATAAATGTTATCTGATTATGTAATCCATATGAAAACGAGAGGTACAGAGAATCTGCTCAAATATGTTTATGATGTGATTGTGAGCGCCTCTCAATGAGAAAATGACAAGGTGAAAATCTCGCTCTAATTAAACGTAGAGACTAAATTGCCCTGAATTAAAATGTAAAAACAGATCAAATCATTTATTTGTCAAAGTGTTGCTATATTGTTTCATTTGAAGTTCATAATTATTATCTAAATGTTATTTAGTTTATCAGCAGTACCACGAAGCACCGAGATTTATTTGAATAATAATAATAATTTAAAAAAGAACTAATTCACAATTTGCATGCCTGGATCCAAAGATCCCTGTAGAATTTAATATTGAGTTGAGCATTTTGTTCATGACAACAAAATGAACATGCGTTTGAAGATTATATTTAGTTTTGCTTTGAAAAAGCTGGCCCAAACCAGTTTTATTTCTTAGATTAGGCCTATTTAAATAATGAAATATTTAGTAATAAACTTTTATGACAGAAATATCACTACATGTAGCTTAAATCATTTAATTCCTTCATTATCAACACTTTAATAGTCTTAATGCTAATGTATAGAAGAGCGATTTAAGTGTGAATTGCGACTTCTCTATTTTAAGTCAGTCTCAGACTCAGAGAGCCTGTGGGGGGTTTGGAGGGACAGTTCAGCGTGATGCAGGACAATAGGTGTTAATGTTCCTCTTTCATATGGAGAGTGTTGGATAGCTTTGCAGGCAAAGACAAAATTATTTTAAGGATAAATCTCTCGATGTGTCCCCATATTTTATTAAATTATAAATATTGTAGTTTATTTATTGTAGCCTATTTAAAGTGTTTTCACACACAAATTTAAATTGAAGTGTTCAATCCAGTTGTTTCAACTGGTTTTGTAGAGTTTAAGAATGTTTTAGCAAGGGAGACTAAATAAACTTGCTGAGATCCAGCGCGAGAGAGGCAAAACTCATGTTTTTAATTTATGTTGCTTTGGACTATTTTCGATTTGTAGCCTACCGTTTCGTTTAAATTAGCTGCAATTTCTTTGGCAAAACAAATTTAAAATGTAGCAAGAAGATTCTGTGTTTCTTTTTTTGCATGAAAATAAAGTCTAAATGCAACCCTGTTTTAATTTTTTTTTTTTTAAACTGTCCCACCACATACTTTAAACCTTGAATTGTTCGATGGGGTTCCAAATTTAAGTATTTTTAGTGTTTTTTACATTACACAATAATTTAGCAGACTAAAGACGAGCTTCTTCATTTTCATTTTCTGACGCAATCGGCTAACAATCTTCCTTCAACAGTTTTGTCGTCTGTGCAGAGGCTCCACAGGAATGTAGAAATGTTGTAATGTGCCATTGATAATTAAACAAAACGCTTGACTTTGAATAAATAAACAGTTAATAAACTCGCAAATAGACAGTTACCTATTTAAGCATCAAGAACGGTTAAAGATTAATGCTGTCGGCCAACATAATGTTATAGTGAGATTCGATCTCGGGTCTCTTGAAGCTCTGCGTCGTTGCGTTAACCACAGAGCCACCGCCTGAACGCTGTTACATCAATGTCTTATGTTCTTGCAAAGCCTCATTGATGTAGCCTAATATGTTTCTATTGCAATGTTTTATATGGAAATGTTTTCATTATTTATTCAATTTAATTTAAGTATTGTGATGAATTATTTTAACTACATTTCACTTGAACTCATCTGCTACCAGCTTTCAATCACTCTGAATGAGCCGCGGCGCAGCGGCAGATTACGCAATAGAGAGAATAAACGGACACTTTTCAAAGTCTGTGATTGTAGCGCCTCTTAGCAATTAAAGGCAGCAAATACACCCCAAATTTTACCGCGGCAGTAAAAGTATTATTCTGGTTGGTAACCTACTGTACACTGCCCTCAGGGAGAGTATCTTCCCTAGGGACCACAAGAGGATCTGGTGCGCCAGTTTGCAGAGTGGACGCGAACGCAGACACCCCCTGTCGATTTAAATAAGAGACCACCGATGTGTTGTCTGTACGGACGAGCACATGATGGCCCCTCAGATCTGGGAGGAAATGTCTCAACGCATTGAAGACGGCCATCATCTCCAGGCAATTTATGTGCCAAGAGAGATGATGGCTCTTCCACAGACCCTAAGCTGAGCGGCCTTCCATTACCGCTCCCCAGCCGCAGAGAGAAGCGTCTGTCGAGATAGCAACTCGATGGCAAAGAGCTCCCAACACCGGACCCTGGGACAGGAACCAATGTTTCCTCCATATAATCAAGGCGCGGATGCACCGCCGCGTGATCTTGATCATATGAAATGGGTTTCCCCTCGGGGAGAACCCTCTGGTCCTGAGACACCACTGCAAAGGTCTCATGTACAGCAGGCCAAAGGGGATCACATTGGACGCTGCTGCCATGAGGCCTAACAGTCTCTCGAACTGTCTCACAGTGCGTGACTGGCCTAGCTTCAACTCTTTTGTGGCTGTGATGATAGCAGCTACACGAACGGGGGATAGTGTGGCCCGCATCGTGACTGAATCCCATACGACACCAAGGAAAGTGGTTCTCTGTAATGGAGAAGCACACTCTTCTTGGCATTGAGTCTCAACCCCAATTTCTTCATATGAGCGAGAACGACATCTCGATGCCAAACGGCTGACTGCTCTGATTCCGCCAGAATCAGCCAGTCGTCGATGTAGTTCAGAATGCGTATGCCCTGCAGCCTGAGCGGGGCCAGAGCTGCATCTACGCACTTCGTGATCGTGCGGGGTGACAGAGCTAGACCGAATGGAAGCACCCGATATTGGTATTCTTTGCCCCCGAAAGAAAACCTCAGGAACTTCCTGTGTTGAGGGAGGATGGAAAAATGGAAGTAAGCGTCCTTCAAATCTATTGTGACAAACCAGTCCTCGGATCTGATTTGAGTCACTATCTGTTTGAGTGTGAGCATCTTGAATTTCAATTTAATGACTGCACGATTCAGCAAACGGAGTTCTAAAATTGGACGCAACCCCCCATCCTTTTTGGAACAATGAAGTATCGGCTGTAAAACCCTGATGGGGGATGGACTCGGCGAGGAAGGAATTTTTTGAGGTTCCGAGCCTGTCCATCATCCTCAAATGTGGACAGACGAGAGCGGAGCATGCGGAGAGGAAGACGCTCACAATGCTGACAGTCAGCCCCCTCGAAGGCTGACACCGCATGCTCCACTCCCAAACAAACTACACAAAGCTCATGTGTATCTCCACCCGTGATATAATGAGGGCAAGGAGAAGCACAGGCTTTAAATAGTTGTTTCGCCACAATAACAATATAAATGCGAGACAAACAACAATAAATATAACAGACAGTTTTGACACAGAGCGCTTTGCTGAGGCACAAAAGCTGACGCGAGTAACACACCGGATGTGCTTATATCCTTTCTTGGTCATGGCGTCACCCGCCCGTGGCGTTCATTCATTCCATTGGACTAGTTGACAGTAGTGCTTCAGACTCAGTCATGCAAGGGCGTTCCCAAGGCGTCATCGACGCATCGCAAGTTCCCTCGAAAGGGAACACACTGGGCCAAGACTTACAAAGACAGCTCCCACTAGCCATGTACCTTGACAAAATAACAAAAATACCCGAAGATGTTAGGGAGTCTGGCTCCAAGTCGCAATGTCCTAAAAACTATATCGTGTGAAGCACGTAAGAGATGCCGGCAGCACAGTAACGAAGTAATACGTCTTCAAATAATGCTTGACATGAAAAAAGACAGTCCTGATGAGGTCCTACAGAAAGTAATGCTACACCCAAAAGGGGTTCTTCTTTGGTCACGCAGGGGGATTGAGATATATCTGTCATGGTTTATGAATTCATTGTTTCCTTCTCGTCTCGTGTTACTGTTGTTATATGTGTGTGGGTGTGCGCGAGTGTCCCCACAGGAATCCCCACAAAAACTCGTCTCCACTACCTGTTGCCACATACCTTACCTGTGATCACACCACAGCCTCAGTTAACTACTTTCTAGAATCGTTTCAGACTGATGTGGCAAGGTGTGTTGGGAGAAAAGGTATGCGGTCACCCATCATGATCCTGTGTGATGGGTCAGTGGTTTTAATGCAAGCTTTATTGCTGTCATTTGCCTGAAAGACACCATTAACCACTACTACAATAGCAAGTGGTAAAGGAAAAAAAGAAGATTTTGAGGTGACCATTCTTCATCGTTGTCTTAGCCATGTGATGAAGAATGCAAAGGATATGTGCAGAAATATTAAGTAGTGTACATTAAAAAAAATACTGTTTGTGACAATCTTCTTTTAGTGTCAGTTTATAAGTGTCCAATAAACTTTATACAGATTCTGTAATGAATTACCTTTCATTAATGTGCTAGGTCAAAAAACACAACAGCAACTTTTCTCTTTTCCTCATACCAAAAAAATAATAATGTTACTGCCAATGTGAACTGAACTATCCAAAAATGCACACATTTTAAAAGTCTGTTAGCAGTGTGGCCTCTGAATTCCCCTACACCGACTTTGCCTGTGAAATGTATAGAATAATGATGTATTCAATAAATATACAAAAGACCAGGAAGTATTACATAAAGTACAGATTTGGATACAATACACACGTTGTACAATTTATCATCTATCAACATATAACCTTGAAGACAATAGTTATATTCTTGAACCTAACTATTTTGTTACATTCCACAGTGTGCCAAACCACTACCATCTGGCCATGCACGTCTTCAGTTCCCTCACAACTGCAAGCACTTTAATAGAACTAGACGACATGGTTCAAAGTGCTGCTGTTGTGTTCTCCGGTCCATCCTGTGGGCCCAATGTAGAGAAACACTTCAAAAACCTGTAGTCGTGGCTGCAGAGAACAGGGACTACATTGGATGAGACCACCAAGTCAAAAAGTGACAGCTTGAAGGTAAATGTCAAAAAAAGTTTACATTTTAACATTTATGGTTTTAATTTTAACAAAGATGCGAAGGAATACTGTTGTTATCAAGTAAATGTACAATAAAGAACAGGTAATGAAGTGAAATTTCTTGAGTGAAAATGTACTTAGATAAATGCCATAGAGTGCAGCTAGTTTACAATGAGATTAAAGTAGATAACAATGAAACATATTTGATATTACTACCATTTAACAGAACAAATTTATGGAACAATTGCATTACATGTAAATACAGTACAAAAACAGTTATGAAATTTTGTAAAAATGTATTTTTAATAAATGTTAATTTTATGTGTCGTTGATGTGGTTATTTTATTTTCATTGTGTGTTCTATATGTGCTGTGTTGTTTTGGTCACCAAACATTTTAGCTACTTATCAAAAAAATTGGGACAAAACTACACAACATCAACAACACATGGCACCAAGTACATGTCCGGCAGGACTTGTGTATTACTGAGGTGTATTCCTGCCCAGGCATTATCAAAAAGGTCAAAGTTGAAACTTATAACACATTGTTACATTACATTTAGGACATCGATGGAGTCAACAGATTTGCAACACGTTGCAAGGAAGTTATTTCCAATGCTCCACTGGACAGGTATGGAGAGCACAA
This sequence comes from Chrosomus eos, assembly GCA_036326025.1. Taxonomy (NCBI): domain Eukaryota; kingdom Metazoa; phylum Chordata; class Actinopteri; order Cypriniformes; family Leuciscidae; genus Chrosomus; species Chrosomus eos. The sequence continues at coordinate 93,432 of JAZAVI010000474.1, forward strand.
TGTTTACTTTTGCAGAGGCCTTATTGAGCAACTCAACAAATACCTTCTACCATATGCTGGATTGTGGACCGGGATAATGCTAGGTTTGCCATCATTAATCAATATATCCCTTTTGGATCTAAAAATCTTGCTTTGTTTTATGAAAATTAAACACATGGCTTTACTTACGTTCTTTTGTTCAAAGGTGAACTTGGACGACATGGGACGGGACCACAATATGAGCAGTGCTCGAGGAAGTAAAATACCCTCAGAAAGCTTCCAAGACTCAAAAGTAATTATAATATATTTTACATTACATGACCTTATTACTTATTACCTGTTTTTTATACCTTTCTCAGAACATAACAGAGGACAACAAAACTCAGGGCATAATGGAAAAGAACCAATGGGTTTTAAAACACATTCGATTTCCCTCTGGCCGCCTGACTAGGCTTGATGACTTTGTGGCCCGCTATCAGACTGGTCACACTGCTCTCCTGAAGGAGTATGAAGATTCCGAAAGAGTTTTCAAAAGAAAGGTTTGAATCTGAATACATTAAGGTTTCATTGAAGGTGGCATGTGTAGCAGTTTTTAAGTAAATATAAAAGAAAATTACATTTTGTATGTCATCACATTATATGTATTGGTATCTCAAACAGTTTTCCAAAGTTATTAAAATTATAAATGACTGCTTCCATCAATACCTTTCTTTATGCAGACGTACAGAGTGGACCAAGAAAAATTAAAAGAACGGCAGCAGAAAAAGAGGGGGAGATATGTTACACCACTCCGAAAGCCGTTTCATTTCAAGACATCGAACAAGAAGGTATATTGTAAACAGTGTTGGGAAGGATACTTTTAAAATGTATTTCGTTACAGAATACAGAATACATGCCCCAAAATGTAATTTGTAACGTATTCCGTTACATTACTCAATCTGAGTACTGTATTCTGAATACTTGGATTACTTTCGTATTGAATTGCATTTTATAAGTGTAGGAATGCGGAATGGTTATGCGGTGGTGACGCGTTGTAATATGGTTTGTTTGAAATATCCCCAAGACATCAATAACCCCACAGCATCAAGTAAGAAGGCTTTCTAGTATCACAAGTTCTTACTAGTAACTTTTAAAGGTTATTATTTGAATGAACATTAAAAAGAAAGGATATAATTGTTTATGGCATGCAGCTCAGCTCCTGGGGTAAAAGAAAAGACACAGAGGTTGTGGTTTCTGTGATCCCCACCCAGAACACAGGGCAAACGATTACTGTTCGTCATCGTGAGCTCCGTATACTTCAACCGCACTGGTGGTTATATGGCGAGGTAGTATGCATTTCATTCTCTTAAAATTTTTAAAAGTTTTACAATTATAAATCTGTAGTTCTATATTAACACTTCAGCTTCCACTATTTGGTAATATGGAAAGAAGTAAATTTAGGACAAAGATAGTTCCTTAATAGGTAATCAATAAATACAAAATAACATTAGCCTCGTTAAGAAGTACTGTAACAACGAACGATGACAAATAATAAACAATTACTAATAAATCACCACATTAACGTATCTGAGATGTGACCAGTTGTCTTTTTGTACTCTTACCATGGTCATAAAATGCATTGCTATTTACCTATTAACTTACCTATTAACTATTATTGAAAAACATTTTTTTTTTTTTTTTAAATAAAGGTCATTTCATTCATTTAAATAAAGGTCCAGATCACTACTTGTTTCTGCATATTGACTACATAACATCTGAGTCATTAGAAAACTACCATATTCAGAGTAAAAAATGCAATTTATTATGTCTCAGACAGTGTAGTTGGTAATAAATGCTAATAATTTGTCATAGTTACTTAATATTTCATAATGATGTTGATCTAATTCAATAATTATTGATTACCTATAAAGAAACTACATCAGTTCTAAGTTGACTAGTACTTACTGATTAGGTAAACTTGTTTCCACTTTAGTTAATAGTAGTAGATAGCTGAAGCGTTTATGTAGTTTTACTCATTTGTCCTGCATTTATTCATGCACAGATACTTATTAATGATGGACCATTATTGTGAAGTATAATTATAGACATATGGTTAGTTATCTTGTGTTTGTTATGTGTTTCTTGGTGTAAACATTGAAATATTGAAATGGTTGAATGTAACAAACCAAAAGTACAAATTAAATTAAATTATATGTCCTTATGATTGGAACAGTAATAAGTTTAATGTCTTCTTAACATTGTATTTTTATTTTATAATACAACTTATTAAAAATATTTCTCCCACATTTCTTATTTAGATAATTGAAGCCCTGTTTCATCTTGCTGTCAATCAGCTGGAGATGGGGAACTCCATATATGGGGGAAAGCTCACAGCTTGTCCTGCACAGTTTGTCAAAGGTGATCACAGTGTTTGCATGGATGTGAATTTTTTTGTGTTTGTGCAGGGACCATATGTATGAAAAATTATAAATGATCTATTGCAGCACTACATACTCAATGTATAGTGAATATGCCAGCTTCCTATATTGCTTTGAACTAAATGTACTAATTATGGTTTACAGTGCAAAGGTAATTATTATTTAACTTCTTCATTAG